>CAJYYF030000069.1:0-33616 GCA_913789895.3 Seladonia tumulorum
GGCGACCAACACCACCACCTTCTCCTCCTCCTTCTCGTGCTCGTGCTCCCCGTCGACGACCGGACCGATCCTTTTCCCGGTTGTCCGTACGATAAGGGAGGATCCGCGATAAGGGGTCCGCGTTGGTAACGAGGTCCGTTGCTCCGCGAGCCGCGACGATCTCGAACGCGACGGAGGCCGCGACGGAACCGAGGCCGTGGGCCAACTCGCGTGGCACCGACAACAGCAACGGCAACAACAACGGCGTAACCGCGCACTCGACGCACTCGAGACCCTCGTGCCACCGCCTCCTCCACCGACGATGATCCACCGCTTTCTCCTCTTCCTGCGGCCGCGCCACCTGCACCACCAGCACCTCGTGTCGTGCACCTCCCTCGACGATACCACCTGGTGGGCAACCACCGGTTTCGTTGATCCTGTTCCGCGGACCCTCCGGCACACGATCCCTTTCTTCCTCCTTTCTGTACCGATCTCGGTCTCGGTCTCCGTCCCGACGATAACGCTCGAACCTCCTCTCCTGATCCCGATCTTGATCCCGACCGAACCGATCCAACCGGCTTCGATCTCGATCTCGCGCGGTCTGCTGCCAGGTGGCCGCCGCTTCTTCCGGCACCGTCGCGGATCCTTGTACACTCCGACAACGGCAGCTCTCGAGCCGTACGACCAGCAGGACGGTGACCAGCGCGAGCACCACAACACTCGCTGCCGCTGCGCCGGCAGCGCTGCTGACGGTGACGGCGACGGCGACGAAGGCGCTGCCCGTCCCGAGGATAACGGAGACCCGAGACCTCTCGACCGGCGAAAGCACCTGGACACCGTAATCCCCCTTCCGAAGCTCACCAGCTCCAGCGACAGGGCACCGAGGTTCATGCTGCATCCTAGACGCCTATTCCTGCGTACCCTCCGGCCGTCGTCGATGATCACGCTTGCCGGCCACGCGGCAACGCGTCCCACCGTGCCAACCACCACGTAGACGGCGACGCCGACGACCAGGTGGACGACGTTGACGTTGATGGTCTACGGGCCGCCGGTAACCTTTCGCTCGTTCGTTGCCATTGCGTCGACTTCATGGACACACCCGCACGATAAGTGGCCACGGGTAGCCAGCCGTCTAGCCCAGCTTCCGAAAGCGGCCCTGGATTCGCCACTCGAGCTTTTCGATGACCTCGTTGCTCGATCCTATCCTCTGGGAGGGGGAGCTGGGGAAACTGATTTTTTGTCGTCTTTCCTCTCGCACGATGCTGTCTGCTTGTTCTGCCTTTTTCGATTCGGATCTTCGCAGTAGTCTTCTTCTTCTTCTTCTTCTTCCTCTCGATGGGATCGTTTGGGGTTCGTGTTTGGCTTCGTTTTTTTTAGGTGGTCTGGTCTCCAGGGTGTTTAGTCGGAATTACTCGGGGACCAGCCGAATTCCTTCGTTCCAAGGGAAAGTGAGGTTATAGCGTTTCACCCTCGGCGATGATGGTACCGCGCACCAGGATCCGCGCGGGAGAGCACGCGCGCGCGCGCGCGGCCGAGCGCGCGCACGGCTCCTCTACTCCGTGACGGCGACTCCACGAACGGTAGACGGTGGCAAGACCGACTCGAATCTCTCTTTCTAACGAATCACCCTCGTCCGAATCTCGACCGTCGAGGGACACCGCGATTACTATCCCGGGGGGGGGTCCCCAGCCTCCTCGTACCCGCGACACCGAGCGATCCGCGCGTACCCTTTGCCCCGCGGATCGATCGAGACTTTCCGGTCGCTGCGGATCAGCCGTTCCCTTCCAGGAGGCTCGACGATTCCACTCGGACTGGCTCCGACGAACGACACTGTACGAACCAACAGCGAAGAACGGACGGATCGCGCATCCGATCGGGTCGACGACGCGACGCGACGTTCGGAACGGCTCCTCGAGGACGAGGTGTACGAAGTTTCACGATCGCGCTCGGTCACGATCGGAGCCGTGTCGCCTCGAGGAACGGGCTGGTCCTGTCCCCCGAACTCGTTGCTCCTCGTGACACCGTTCTCTCAGGACGGTGGCGCACCTTCCGGACCGCGTTCCGTTCGCGTTTCGTTGCGTCGACTCCACTCTGTCTCTCTGTCTCTGTCCCACAATCTCCCCCCCTCTCTCTCTCTCTCTCTCTTCGTCTCTTCCTCAGCCTCTGTCTGTCTGTCTCTCGAGAAACCTACCTCCGGTGTAGGAGGGTAGCCACGAAACCCAGCGACGAACGACGACTCGACTCGGGTTGATGTTTGTCGGCACGCGCGCGAGTCCCTCTCGCAACGCGCAGACGATCGCTAAACGCACAGCATCATCGTCGTCATCCTATCGCCGGAATCATGTACGCGGCGCGTACCGTTGCACCGGACAACGAAAGAGGGAGAGAGAGAGATATATAGATATAGAGATATATATATATATATGTTCGCGCCACCACTGAGATAAGAAAATACCGCCGCGAACTATCAACGGCGTCAAGATACAACGAAAACGACGACGACGACGACGACGACGACGAGGATGGGGCGCGGTGTTTGGAACGCACGAAAGGGGGTGCCCGACGAATCCACTTTTCGCGGCCGAGCGGCAAAGGCGACGACCACTCGTGGACTCGGTTTGGTTTCTCTGTTATCCACCGATTTCTCTTCTCCCCCGTACTCCCTTTCCGACCCCTCTGCAACTGTGTATGTGTGTGTGTGTGTGTGTGTATGTGTGCAACTCAGGCGCCACTCGATCTTTCTCTCTCTCTCTCTCTCTCGGTCTGTTTCTCCACGCTCCGTTTTCTTTGTCTGTCTGTCTATCTCTCTCTCTCTCTCTCTTTCCCGATCGGCGATGCTCGGTTTTTTAGGCCTCGAGAGAGGCGAGGCGTTACGCCACCATGTGTGTGTGTGTGTGTGTGTATGTGCCTCTGTCGTCCCCACGATCTCTCTCTCTCTCTCTCTCTCTCTCTATCCGCGGTTTACCGTTGCCGCGAACAGGATCACGTCCTGCGACGCGGCGTACAAACGGCCGAGAGCCACGCACGCACGCACATACACACTCTTTTTGGGGTCGTGCGCGTGACACGGTAACACCGACCCCGTAACCGCGCACCAGCAACTGCGCGCGGATCGGCAGCGAACGTACCGAGAGGCCCTCTTCGCGAGAACGACGGAAACTTCGGTGTGCCTCCTTCGTTCCCTCGGCCTTTCTGTCTTTCCAACTCGGGGATCTCTCTCTCTCTCTCTCTCTTCTGCGTGCGCGCGCGCGTTCTTTCTCTCTCTCTCTCCCTCTCTCTCTCTCTCTCTCGCCACGCAACACGCACAAGCACCCACACAAGCTCGCCCCGAAATTCTCCTTCCGATCGTACCACCCCACCTAGCTCACCAGGCATCCCCTACTATCATCCCCGTTCTTTTCATCTCGCTTCGGCGCCCGGTGTGTCGCGCTACTTTTCCACCCCCTCGAGCTCCGCTCACCCCTACCGCTCTGCTACCCCTGCGTTTCCTTTCCTGCCTACTGCCGCACCTCCCCTAACTCACGGACGCCCGTCTCTCTCTCTCTCTTTCCATCTTCCCCTGAACGCCTATCCATCTCCGGTGCGTGCAATCGCGACGCTCATAATCATCGGTATTTCTCTCTCTCTTTAGAGAAAGCCTCCACGAGGGTCACGCTCCTCTCCCACCACCGTGGAAAACCCGCTTTTTCGCGGATTCTTTTCTCCCCGCGGAGAACGAGAGTCGCTCCATCAGAGAAGGTTTTGCTGCGAGCGAACAGAGGAGCCAGAACCATCTCTCGCCGCGAGGGTGCAGAAGAGAGGGACGCGTATGGAACAGGGACGGGAGATGAGGGATGCCGTGACTCGTGCGCATTGGAACTTGGCCACGCGGCCACGCCGAAGTATCGCCAGGACCGCCATCTTCCTTTTTCCCAGTCCGGGTAGCTTCGCCACCTCTGCCGGCCTACCCTCTAGCTACCCTAGCTACCCTCCGTCGTCTCGATACTACCCTTCGGCTCGCCCCTACCTTCTACGGTTCACTCTCGCGGTGCCCTTGCCACCCGCTACGACACTCCTTGCTTCGTCTTTCCCTTCGACCTCTCCCTTCTCCTCGACCACCCTCCCTCCCTGAACTAGGCTCTCTTTCTCTCTCTCTTTGTCGCTACCCCTGGCTTGCTTTTCGGCTCCTCGACGAAAACCACCCCTTCTCTCTCTCTCCTCCTCTTTTTCTCTTGCTCTCTGGGTGATTCTCTAGCTCTCTCTATCACTGGCCCCTTCTCTGACTCCATCTTTCTTTCTCTGACTGGTACTTTGGATCTCTTTCTATCTTTTCTATCTCTACGTCCGCGGTCCCGCTCCTTCCAGCCACCTCCTCGCTAAAAACAACGGTACACACGCTGCCGGTCGCCTTCCGCCCCTACGATCTGCCTCCACCACCGTCGGCGACGACCGTCGACTCCGTCGTGTTTCCCCACCCCGTTTCTCCGCGCTGCCGTCGAAACCCCACCCCGATATACCCTCCGAGAGTCCACCCTCGAACGATTCCCACCATGCTCGTCTCGATCCTCTCGCGGAAGACTCTCTTTCGTCACCGCCATCCTCCCGTCTCCGAACGCTACTCTAGCCGCCCCTGCTGCCGCTACTGCTGCTACCTTTCTCGACGCGACGGGGCGGGGGGTGCGGAGCAGGGGGACTCCAAGGAAAAAATCGGCCTCCGCGGGTATGGATCCTCGCGACCGGCCCCCGAGAATTCGAAACGGCCGACCCGCTCGACGAGAACGACCCGAATATCGTTGCATGCCGAGCTGTGGCACCGCCGAGGCGATACGAAAATGCGGGAGTCCCATGGCCCAAATTGCTCGGCCTTGAAAACCACCGAGGCGGTTCCACTGTCTTTGCATTCGGTGGTCGGTCCTCACGTCTGGTTAATGGCGGTAGCGTTTTTGGATTTTTGGGAGCTTGGGAATTGGCATAGAGGGGGTGTCAAATGTGGTGGGTAGACCTATGTTTCAAATTATCCACCTTGAGAAGCCCCGAGGCTTCTCAGCGCTGTCTTTGCATTCGGTGCTTACGTCTGGTTAATGGGGGTAGCATTTTTGGATTTTTGGGAGCTTGGGAATTGGTATAAAGGGGGTGTAAAATGTGGAGGGTAGACCTATGTTTCAAATTATCCACCTTGAGAAACCCCGAGGCCTCTCAGCGCTGTCTTTGCATTCGGTGCATACGTCTGGTTAATGAGAGTAGCGTATTTGGATTTTTGGGAGCTTGGGAATTGGCATAGAGGGGGTGTCAAGTGTGGTGGGTAGACCTATGTTTCAAATCATCCACCTTGAGAAACCCCAAGGCCTCTCAGCGCTGTCTCTGCATTCGGTAGTCGGTATTTATGACCGTCTGGTTAACGGGGACAGCATTTTTGGATTTTTGGAAGCTTGGGAATTGTCATAGAGAGGGTGTCAAATGTGGAGGGTAGACCTAGGGTTCAAATTATCCACCTTTTGAAACCCCAAGGCTTCTCAGCGCTGCCTCTGCATTCGGTAGTCGGTATTTATGACCGTCTGGTTAACGGGGATAGCATTTTTGGATTTTTGGAAGCTTGGGAATTGTCATAGAGGGGGTGTCAAGTGTGGAGGGTAGACCTATGTTTCAAATCATCCACCTTGAGAAACCCCGAGGCCTCTCAGCGCTGTCTTTGCATTCGGTGCTTACGTCTGGTTAATGGCGGTAGCGTTTTTGGATTTTTGGGAGCTTGGGAATTGGCATAGAGGGGGTGTAAAATGTGGAGGGTAGACCTATGTTTCAAATCATCCACCTTGAGAAACCCCGAGGCCTCTCAGCGCTGTCATTGCATTCGGTAGTCGGTATTTATGACCGTCTGGTTAACGGGGATAGCATTTTTGGATTTTTGGAAGCTTGGGAATTGTCATAGAGGGGGTGTCAAGTGTGGTGGGTAGACCTATGTTTCAAATTATCCACCTTGAGAAACCCCAAGGCTTCTCAGCGCTGTCTTTGCATTCGGTGCTTACGTCTGGTTAATGGGGGTAGCGTTTCTGGATTTTTGGAAGCTTGGGAATTGGTATAAAGGGGGTGTCAAGTGTGGAGGGTAGATCTATGTTTCAAATTATCCACCTTGAGAAACTCCAAGGCTTCTCAGCGCTGTCTTTGCATTCGGTGCTTACGTCTGGTTAATGGGGGTAGCGTTTCTGGATTTTTGGGAGCTTGGGAATTGGTATAAAGGGGGTGTAAAATGTGGAGGGTAGATCTATGTTTCAAATTATCCACCTTGAGAAACCCCAAGGCTTGTCAGCACTGTCTTTGCATACGGTGGTCGGTGCTCACGTCTGGTTAATGGGGGTAGCGTTTTTGGATTTTTGTGAGCTTGGGAATTGGCATAGAGGGGGTGCAGAATATTGAAGATGGTGTTATGACAGAAATTAGCTTCCTCTGAAAAATCCTTTTAGTGTTGCCTATACATTCTATGTCTATACAAGTGCGTTGCTTAGCCAATAAAAGGGTGGCTTTTTAATATCGTCAGGTAATTAACACAAAGAGGCAACGAAACATGCAACGTTTCTACATACAAAATTGTCCCTGGAAAGTCCTAAGGCATCTCCGCGCTGTCTTTGCACTCGGTGGCTAATGAGTGTATTGTTCGGCCAATTAGGATGACTTCTTTCTGTAGTTGAGAGATCGTTAGTTGGCGCAGAGAGGGCATAGAAATGTTATCCTTGTCTGGAGAGGCCAGAAGCATTTTAACGCAGTCTTTGCACTCGGTGGTCAATGCTTGCGACCATTAGCCCCAAGAGAAATAAGGCTGGCTTCGCTCTATCCGTCTTTACACGAAGGTCGCCCACAACCTTTCGACTGCAGAGCGCTCGGACACGAAACGTGCCAATCGAGTGGTGCAGAGGACGCAACGACCCTAGCCACGCACGGTAGGTACATTATACAATATAAGCAGCGCGTATCGTCGAGGTATTGTTACAAAGTAAACACCTCGGAATTACGTTGCGAGGTCTGAACGATTATCCTGAATCGGACGCCTTGGGGTACGTTTATATTGCAGCTATGATGGAAGCTGTAAAGTCGATCTCTCCCCAAAAATATCTTTCCCCGCTGTGTTTACACACTGGATAACAGTACCGTGATAACACGGTATTAGAGAGTTTCGTTCGCTCGTTAATTTCTCTACATCCGTTGTCAATACAAGTCTAGATGTTTCTAACGCTGAATTGTCAATGCGTTTTGAATTGCAATTGCGACATTTTTTGCGAGAGCTACCTCCGAGATAACGGCCAGCAAGTTGAACAATGTATTTATAATTAGAAATTGCAGATCTTCGTGCGAATTAAAAACTGTCCGAGTCAACCGTATAAAGCAAAAGTTGGATAAAAGTGAATTTGAAGTGTATTTATTTACAATATAGCAACATCGTTTAACACTTTGACTGCCAAACTAGAATCCTAAAAAATTCCATAAAATCAAAGTAAGTTATTTAATGAAATAGTAATTGAAAAAATTAAATGTACGATATTGAGTAGTCCTCCAACTTTCTTGCATTTTACAGATGGTACGATGAATATATTAACGTGAAAAATTCATTTTAAAACGTGGACAAATAATTCTGTCACCCACATATGGGTGACATGGCAGTCAATCTTTCTACTACCCTAGTAGCACAAAATATTGTATACACATTCATATAATATTAAAAAGAGATATTCAATCTTTTTTTAATATTCGAATACACATACAATATTTATTTTATATTAAGTAAAAAATATTTCTTTTTAAATATTCAGGAAATATCTATGTCATGTTACGAGAAATATATTTTTTTCTAAATATTAAATAAATCTTTATTTCATATTAGAAGTAGAATATTTTTTCGTAATATACAAATAATATTTATTTAATATCATGAAAAAAATATTTTTTCTCATTATAAAGTGAATCTTTATGTAATATTAGAAATAGAATATTTTGTTTAAGTATGCAGGAAATATTTTATGTTTATCATGGAAAAATAATTGTTCCAGAATATAATGCGAAGTAAAATATTTTTTAAATATCTATTTTATATTCTCTGAATATTTAGCTTATATGTTCTAAACATTCAATTTATATTTCTTGAACATGTATACAATATTAGATCTAATATTTATCTAATATTAAAAAGTGTGGCTCAAAAAATATTTTTCCAATATTCGAAAAAAATATCTATCTAATATTTTTGTGCTACTAGGGTATCTTCACGCTTTTGTACTCGACCAGTTCGTTTCTCTCATAAATGCATAAAATCCGGCAGTAGTCTATTCGCAATATTTTCAAGCAACACGCTCCCGCAAAAAATAAATGTCGCGAATTGCTCACTGTTGTACTCGCGGCTTAAACAGCTCCGGAACAAAACAATAGAGAGCATTTCTACACCTTGGCTTCGACTTATCGGAGGTCGAACACGAACGCACCCTCAGGCGTCGTTCGCGCCCCGTCGTCGAACGCGTCTATAGACGTAGCGAGCAGAGGGTCAACATTTGGGACCAATCTCAGCCTGCACCGTTTCCCCAGCTCCCGATCTATCTTTTTCCCAGCGTCTGGGTCCAGGCTGAGTTTCGTTGGCCGCGAAACACACCGTCGCATGCTACACGCCGTCGACTTCGATCGGGCCGCGAGGTCGAGAGGCTGAGAAAGACCCACGAGATCCAGCCACCCCTCGGGCACGACTTTCGCGCCTCGCCTCGCCTTCGTCGACCTAATACCATCGAGATCTCGAGTGGAAAAGTAGTTATAATTGCTTGTCGCGATCGGCCGACCGTGTCCCTCCATCCGCCACCCCTACACTCCCCTCCAAGAACCAACCCGACGAAGAGACCCCGTCGCCGTTGAAAATCTGAGAAGAACGGAGGACAATTTAAATGGTAAAACTGGACAACGAGTTTGCTCTAGTATCAGATCGTCTCATAAGTTCGTGCCGTTTACTCTTGTACCATTTAAATTCGTAAAATAAAATATGTAATCACTAGACATCGGATTTTATGCATTTATTACAAAAATGAGTAGGTGTAATTTAAAACAGTAAGAATATTAGAAAAATTTAGAAGTACAGTTATATTATTTTCAAGCTATTAAACATATTAGGAAAGAAAATAAATTTCTATTTCGTTCCAGTTTGTTGCAATTTTGGTAGAAAATTTTTATTTTGCATAAAGATCCGCTGTCTAATAATTACCCTTTCATTCCACAACCTCTTCTGACCTCTTCTGAGAAAATACAACCACACTATACTTACTATACTTACTTACTATACTTTTCAATGGCGAATAATATGAACGTATCCACGGCACGAACTTATGGGACGACCTAATTGCCTGGAGGATTTTATTCGAGTCCAATCGCCACTCTAATTGATTTATTTCAACGATTTTATTCGAGAGGGTTCGACAGCCAGTCTTCAAGTGAAGAAACGTTACACCAATTTTTCTCTCATTTACTTTTATGTGAAATCACCACCTGCCCGGTTCTGCTACGGTTTCCCGTCCACCCTGTATAGCATCCTCAAACTTCCAGCTGCAACATCGAATATCGCAGCTCAAAGTCTTAAGTATACGATTCAAGTTGAACGTGCATCGAGAGGGGTTGTTACCGCGTCCGACCACTGGTTAGGCCATTACGGTTGCGGAAGCTGTAGGATGCACGGAATTCCCTCTGCTTTCGCGAATGAAAAACAAAAAAGGACACTTGGACCGCAAGGGGTTGCAAAGTGTCCACTCTCAATCCGTCCATCGAATCCTTCAGACGGGGTCGCGAAGCTGAACAAAAGCTCAACCCCTCGCGCTATTATTTATTTTTCGGTTACAGTGACGAGACGTTCTTCATTCTTTTCTCCGAAGGCTGACTACAACAAAATATAATTATATTCTGGTTGAACACTTTGACTGCCAAACTAGTAACCTCAAAAATTCCATAAAATCAAACTAAGTTATTTAATAACATAGAAATTGAAAAAAATTAAATGTATGATATTGTGTAGTTCTTCAACTTTCTTGCATGTTACGGATCCTAATCAAATTTGGTACAATGAATATACCAACGTAAAAATTCATTTTAAAACCTGAGCAAACCCTAGTAGCACAAAATATTGTATACACATTCATATAATATTAAAAAGAGATTCAATCTTTTTTTAATATTCAAATATACATACAATATTTATTTTATATTACGTAACAAATATTTCTTTTTAAATATTCAGGAAATATCTATGTCATGTTACGAGAAAAATATTTTTTCTCCTCGGATCCACAGCACACAATTATTCACTCACGAGAATAGGTCCGAATAATTGAACAACAATCACTAAACAACACACACAACACACTTAACGAAATCGTGACAGCAGACGAGAAGATCACGAATAAAACCACGAACAAAAAAATAATACTGCGATTTTAACCGCTTCGGACCCAAGGACGTTTGAAACGAAAACAAGGAATTCCGGGAAATAGGGTCGGCGCCCCGCCATAATTTGTTTACCTTGGTTTTGTATCTAGTGTTTATAGACCCTCAGCGTCTAACCTGCCTAGGATAACCTGACCGTACCCCCTCCATGGAAGGGATCATTGTTAAAATCGCAGTATCATTTTGTTCGTGGTCGGTGTGACATCTTCTCGTTCGTTATCACGATTTTATAAACTGTGTTGTGCGTGTGTGTCGTGTGTGTCTATTCCCCTGAGTCAATAATTGTGTGCTGTGGATCCGACGGAGGAAGAAGATTCAGAAGTAAGTACACTTTACGTTAGTATTTTATAATGTAGGATTAGTATTCGTATCTGGAACATTGGATACAAGGTTTTCTATCATATTTTGCAACATATATTAACGATCATTAATGATTTGGTATATAGTATAATTTAATGCGGTTCAAATAAGATACTACTTTAAATCGAATATTTTTATTTTGATAACCAGATAGATAAAATGAAATATTTTTATTTTGTATTTTTCAAATATTTCTGACTCACGAGTCAGACTCGTGATGAAGGTTCTGACCAGAGTCTAATAAATATGTATGTCATTAATTTCCTTTTAACCGAACTAACATTCTATTTTGTTGTAGTTGATATATATCCTTTGGATATAGGCATACCTTTTTCTTCTATGAAATTCTGAACGATGAAGAATTTCTCATCATTATAATCACAAAATAAATAGTAGTGGTAATTGGCAAATTATAGAGTTCACGGTCGTTTCAAGGTCGTGCTATTAAACATAGACGAATGCGCAATAATGTTTGCTATAATATACGACAACAAAAAATGTGTAAAAAAAGCATGAGTGACCTTGAAGAAACGATGAAAAATTTGCAATTTATAAAAAACGATTCTTCCATGTGATTCGTCTTTTGAAACCATTTCGATTACATTGGAAACATTTTTTCTATTCTCAGAGGTAGAGATATTTAGGTGAAACCTGTTTTAGACGAAACACCCTGTATATCGACTCGATATTGTAGGACAAGGGGTTGAAAGAGATCCAGCAATCTCCGTTCTCTCGTATATCCTCAAAGTTGCAGTTTCTGTTGGGAAAAAAAAAAGTTCAGACTCTATACGATTCAAGTTGAACGTGCATCGAGAGAGAAATGCCTGTTTTTTGGACAAAATTCAACAACTTTTGTTCTGTTTATGATAGAGATATGAAACAAAGTGGATTTTTTTATTTATATTGAAAGCAATCTCAATATGATATTATTATAAATATAGTCATCTATTTAAACATTGAAAAACGATATTTATAAACAAAATTTGTTTTTATTGCCGGTTTTCAGTAGATGAATTCTTAGTTCAGTTCTTCCGAAACTGAAACTTTGTTTTAAACTATTATAACATTCGTCTCCTCGACACAGATAAGAGTTGTGCTAATTCGTTGTGCACCGATGTACTATTTGAACTTCCTGACCGGTTCTTGCTGCATATTTTGTTAAATAACTCTGAGATTTGCAGGTAGTTGCAGCTAAAAATCATACAATTCAAAGTATACTATCTTACCAATACAACGCAATCAAAATCTCAGCGGAACTTTTTTTTTATCCTCTTCCAAAGATTAGGGAAACCAATGAAACTGAATGGTTTCATTTCAGATTAATTATTATATTGCATATATGTATTACACAATTTTTGACGATAAACTACAATTAACCAACCCTTAGCCGTCATTTTCCGAAAAGATTATTTCTTATAATCGTCTTTGGATCATATTATAACGTGAACAAGTTACGCTATGAACTGAGGTACTATTTGATCTTCGTAAAATTCGCTTACAAATTCGCTTGTAACTAATTTCCTACTAAACTTTTGGAATTTTTTTTCAAAAAATGATTTATATGGACATTTTGACATAGTATGAACATAGTTTTAAATCGATATGAAGCAGTGACTTTTTCGATTTTTGTCCATGGTTCGGTACACTGTGCGCCGGTTAGGCCATTATGGTTGTGGAAGCTGTAGGAATTCCGTCTGTTTTCGCGAGCGAAACGGGAAGACGCAGGGCGCATGTACCCCCGTGTCGGAGGGTGTTCGGAACGGACTTGTTCCTCGCGCACGGATATACGCATACGCGCGAAGGCGTATCCTACGCCAAGGACGTCTCGCCTGCGTGTTCTCTGGTTTTCCCTCCGGTGATCTCTCGGGTCGAGGGAGAACCTCGTTGTCGCTCGCAGAGCGCGCATGTCCCGAACCGGCGGAGGGAAATTTTCGCGAATCGATAATTCGCGAGCAGCTGCAGCAGCGGTAACGGGTTAGTCACGCGGACGACTAGCCTATTTGATTGTTACTCGGTCAAGCCGCGCTGCTAACCCCCTAAATCTCCCTCGCCGCTAATACTTCGTCATCTTTTTCGCCCACCCCCCCACCCCCACCTGTCCTTCGCCTCGGGGCCAGCCGCCCCTTTGTCACCGTGCTGCTTTCTCGCGTAAATAGTCCCCGGTTGCCAGATAGATCACTTATTAGTAGGGGTGTGCGGGATTCCCGAAAATGTTCGGGATTCTCAAAAACATCTGTGATTCCCGACATTTTAAGTTTCTCCCTACTTGCAACAATTACCAGCATCCGAAAGCAATTGTGTTCTCGAAGATTACATATCTTATTAATCGGGAATGTTCATGTTAGTAATATTGTAGAAAGTAATCGCAAATTTGGATAATTCTGGCAATGCAGAATTTATTTATTTTAAAAAAAAAATTGAATTAATAAATTAATAAATAAATAAATTATTATAAATAAATAATAATAATTAATAGTAAAAATAATAATAAATAAATAATAAAATTAATTATCAATAATTATAGTCAGTTAATTATTATTAATTATTTTATTATTATTATTATTATTATTATTATTTATTATTATTTATTTATAATAATTTATTTATTTATTAATTTATTAATTCATTTTTTTTTATTTTAATAAATAAATTCTGCATTGCCAGAATTATCCAAATTTGCGATTACTTTCTACAATATTACTAACATGAACATTCCCGATTAATAAGATATGTAATCTTCGAGAACACAATTGCTTTCGGATGCTGGTAATTGTTGGAAGTAGGGAGAAACTTAAAATGTCGGGAATCACAGATGTTTTTGGGAATCCCGACTGGTTTCGGGATCCCGAAAATTCTCGGGAATCCCGGATGTTTTCGGGATTCCGAAATTCTCGGGATTGCATCCCGATCCCGAGAAAAATTCCCGTCCCGACCGGGATCCCGCACACCCCTACTTATTAGCAATTTGTCCAACGACCGAACCGTTTCAACCCCCTTGCCATGTAATATCGGGACACGTGATCGGGACTTGGAACGTATTGTGCTTAATGTGGACCCGTTGTTCGTTTGTTTCAACCCTCGGTAGAGCAGTTTCGATTGTTCTTCTAGTAGTAGTCGATAGATTCATTGTAATCCTTACATGTCAATTTGTTCTACATGTTTAGCACCTTTGTGTTCGCAATCGGCTACTTGGTAATAATAACAGAGCAATCTCCTATGTTTATTTGTACCGGAATAAAATAAATCAGGCTAAACAAATTTGCAGACATTTCCAATCTTCTGATTTTAGAATCGAATTTCTGTTTCTCGAGAGCTTTGCTTTGACTGCGTATTTTATGCATTTATACCAAAAACTGGGGAATGTAATTTCAAACAATAAAAAGATTAGAAAAATTTAGTAACATCAACCCACTTTTTACAACTTAACGCTAAACGTACCGAGCTGTAAATGTTACAGGTACAGGTGTTGCCTTATAGAAATGACGAGATTTAACTTGTTTAGACTTTGCGCGGTTCTTATTGCAATGTACTAAAGATATTACTCGTGAAAGCGTCTTTATAATTTCAAAAATTGTCAAATAACAAATCTAGGACCGGTCATTTGACCGGTGGTGGCACGTTTAGTGTTAATGAAATCACTAAAGTGAGGAAATAAACTGCATGGTGCTCACGGCTAAAAATTAATGCATATGATTTTTATTTTGCATAAAGATCCGCAGTCTACTGATGACATAACTGATGAAATCTACGTTGACCTCGCCGAACAAAATAGCTAACGATTTGAACATCCTGTAATAAAATTTCGCTGAAACGTTTGCAACCCTGGGTCAAAATGGACCCTCTACCTTGTTGCCCTGAAAACCGTCGCTTTCTCGCGTAAATAATTACTGTTATCTTGACCGTCGGCTTATTAACTAATGTCTCCGATGAATAATGTGTCCTGTGATCTTCAGCTCGCTGGATTCTACTGGATACCGCTGCGAAAACAATTAATAGGTATTACGACCATTAACGATCATTTTAAGAGCAACTTTCACTTTCACTAAATCAAAATAGACCGTGCCATCTCTGAATGCAATTATTAGTTGTTGCACGTTCACATAGTTCAATGTTTGAAAGGAACTTTCGTTTTCATTGAAGCAAGCTGACATCTTTCAGTGGAATTGATTAATTGCTAACGTTTATTTCTAAACGGGCATCATCGTCGTACAGAAAACAACGATAAATCTCTGTAAAACAATCGTGCATACCTGTTCACCATGATTAGCTACTTACTCTTCCCAACGCTGCCTTCTCATCCAAAGTTCCGCGTCTTCCACGTCGTCGGGTGAACCTTCAGGCTGCTCCTCAGGATCTGCCCGTCATTAAAACCGTCATTAATCCATCCCCTAATTTCACGTATTAATACTCACATGTCCCAATTGCTCGAACAACCATGACGTCGACAGCCTCCCCATCTTTCTCGCATGATCCTGGTCCTCCAGCATCTCGACTAAAATTTCGAAAACCATAACAATTCTATCGCGAAGCATAATACATACACTCCGCGACAAAAAGATGGCACACCCGTAAATATTGCTATTCCTGAAAACTGTGATAAAATTTGATATGTTTCTCTCCGTGTATGTATTTCGGTGGAGCTTCGAGGCTACATACACCGGCGGATTTAAGCGCAGGTTACAGATTCTAGTCTAAATGTAAACATCGGGGGTCACCGAAGCGACAAAATGATGGCACAGTCTTAAAATTCTTTCTCTGCAGTTGACACTAGACCGTCAGACTGTTTATATCGTATACTGTGTTACTGTCCATTAAATATTGTGTGTGTTTCTTATTATCCTCTATTGAAACTACACTATGGGTAGTGGAAAATCTTTATCCGATGCTGAAATAAAAACAATTTTGACATTGCGTAAAGAGAATTACACAGTTTCGAAAATTGCACGTATTATACATCGGAGCAGAAAAGTGGTGTATAATTTATTAAAAAATCTCAAAACATACGGTACTAAAAAGAGTTCCGGTCGACCGAAAGCAGTAAGCAATCGCGGAAAACGTGCAATTTTAAAAGAAGCTTCGAATTCTTCGGGAACATCACGACAAATTGCTAAAGCAGCTGGCGTACACACAAATATACGTAATGTGCAAAGGATAATAAAAGAATGTCCGCACTTAGTTCGAATGAAATTGAAAAAAAAACCACCTTTAACCGCTCAGCATAAATCAGAGCGTTTAAAATTTGCTCAAGAGCATAT
Organism: Seladonia tumulorum; assembly: GCA_913789895.3. Lineage (NCBI taxonomy): Eukaryota > Metazoa > Arthropoda > Insecta > Hymenoptera > Halictidae > Seladonia > Seladonia tumulorum. The sequence continues at coordinate 16,029 of CAJYYF030000069.1, forward strand.
ACATTGGAGAAAAAAGTGGCGTCATGTTATTTTTAGTGATGAAAAAACGTTTAATCTAGATGGGCCGGATGGTTTCGCACACTATTTTCACGAGCTGCGGAAAGAAGAAAGGATATTAAGCCGCAGACACATGGGTGGCGGAGGAGTAATGCTTTGAGCCGGAATTGGGTATCGAGGAGTGACCGAAGTAAAATTTATAAACAAAACTATGAATAGCAAAATTTATAGAGATTTGATAGACGAACAATTAACTAAATTCGGACAGACAATTTCCGGGGAAAATTGTATATTTCAGCAGGATAATGCAAGTGTGCATACTGCGAAATGCGTTAAGCAGTACTTTGAGCAAAACAAAATTAGTGTCTTAACGTGGCCAGCGAGATCGCCAGATCTCAACATAATTGAAAATTGTTGGGCACGACTAGCAAGGCATGTTTATGAAGGCGGAAGACAATTCCAAAGCCTTGCACATTTAAAAACGTGCATAGAACAAAAATGGACAAAAATACGGCCAAAATATATTAGAAAACTTTTTAAGTCACTTCCGAAACGTATGTTGGCTGTTCTAGCAAATAAGGGAGGCCACATAAAATATTAAACATAATGTTATATATTTTATGTACGTAAATCACGTATTTTTTTGTATATGTGCCATCATTTTGTCGTACCAATTTTTTGTTATTTTTTGTTTCCATAAACAAACGGGCATTTTCTTTAATTTTATTGTTTGTAATGTAGTTTATTTTGCAAAAAAAAATGTATAAGTACCAAAAAAGACTAGATTTATTATGTCCAAATGATGAAAACATTGAATTTTCGTGGTGTGCCATCTTTCTGTCGCGGAGTGTATTCCTCGGCGGGGGAAGCACGCGACGCGTGTGAACAAAATGTGTAAAAGGAGCGTTGCTCGCGCGATATCTTAAAATTAGGTCACGCGAGAGTGTTTTGTATGCAATTCGTCACTTTAATAGCCTCGCGCCTCGGAGGAACTTCATTATTCGAGATCGACGACGCGCGTCGATCGCGATCCAGAGCTCTGTGTGAACGTTTTCTGCGAACCTACTCGGGATCTTATGCGAGGTCCCCGCGTTAATTATCGCAACCGTGCGTCAACACGGTGACAAAGAAGCTCGTTTGCAGACGGTACACAAGTACACACCGCGGCGACCGCGTAACACCTTCCCCGTTATCAAAACGTTATCGCGCGCGTATGCAAACGAAACAATGATGAACGCTCGTTCTCGCCGCGCGACTTAATTCTGTCGCAACCCGATAATTCTCTTCGAATAATCGCGTACATGCCATTTAAGTTGATTTTGCCTTTGCTAGGCCGCGATAACGCGGACCGGGAGATTGCTCACCGAAAATGAGTCATCTTCGACTCTATTGTCCCAGAAGGACTGACGCGTCTTTCCTATGTGTCACCAGAGATTACAATCGATTCGCTCGCGAGCAGAGAATCGTCCGCGCGATAACAATGATCCCGTTTTTCAACGCTTACAATCTCAACGCGCTGTTCTAATAAGAAATGTTCGCGCGATTCGACGATAGTCATCTTCGAATCCCTCGTATCAGATTCACGAAAATTAGCAAATTTTCTACGTTACATTTTAGACAATACCTTCCGGTTTGAGAATACAAAAGATTTTTCTCAGCAATTACCGCCATCCAAAACTAACAACTCTGTCGTTTTTAATAGTCTGGTCGGAGAAAAATCGAGAATAAAACTTCGACATTTTTCATTCATTAACACGCTGACTGCCATGTCACCCATGTACGGGTGACGGAATTATTTGTTCAATCTTTAAAATGAATTTTTACGTTAACCCCTTACCCTACAATATCGAGTCAGACTCGTGACGAAGATTCTGAACAAAGTCTAATAAATATGTATGTTATTAATTTCCTTTAAACCGAAATAAAAATTTACTTTGTTATAGTTGATATGTATCCTTTGGAGAAAAGATAGACATACAATAAATATAAACTATCGTGTTTTTCTATGAAATTCTGAACGATGAAGAATTTCTAATCGTTATAATCACAAAATAAATAGTAGTGCAAGGGGTTAATATATTCATTGTACCAAATTTGATTAGGATCTGTAAAATGTAAGAAAGTTGAAGAACTACACAATATCGTACATTTATTTTTTTTTCAATTTTTCTATGTTATTAAATAACTTACTTTGATTTCATGGAATTTTTCAGCTTTCTTGTTTGGCGATCAAAGTGTTAATTATCCTTAAAAACATTGGCGAAAGCAACACATTTTTAGATAGTCAAGCTGGTCTACCCCCCCTTGAATTCATTGAAACGCAAACCCTTAAATATCTCGATTTTAAGATAAATGGACTTGGGCCACTTTCAAAATAAACGGCTCATAGTTTCCCATAGATTTTTTCACGCTGATTTCAAATCTGTTTTCAAAATTTGTCTACGACCTCTGGTTTTTGCAAGTTCTTTGATTTTGAATCCGAAAATGCCGTTTTGCCCACTGTGCGGCGTTTCTGTCGTCGAAAGAGGATAGGAAAAAAAAAATAGGAAGACTACGTGAAAAAAGGGATGTCGATCCGGTAGATGTGGGTAAGAGAAGGGGTGGGAGAAGAGAGGAGAGCATAAATCGAGAGGATGGGCGAAAAAGATCCTCGAACGGAGGCGGTGGGAAAGAATCGGGGTTGCTGCGATAGCGAAGGTGGAGAGGACGAGAGAGGCTGCTCGGAGAGCCTGGAGAGGCCGAACCGTGGTCGAACCGAGGCACGATCTTCCCTCGAAATCGCGGCCTGTCTTCGAGCGATTTTTTCCGAGCCACGAGGAGACGAATTCAAACGGCATTGTGCCGTCACGCGCGGCCACTCTCGCTCTCTCTCCTCTCTTAACACCCTCTTCCGTTCTGTGCAACCGTACAACTTCCTCACGTTGCCCCCTTTTTCTTCCCTGTCCTCTTCTGCCCTCACCGCGATCGATAGATCCCTCGATTCCCGCTGGATCGGCACTTCCCAGGATCGATTCACCCGTTGGACCGCGTGGATCCTCTAGGACTCGGTGTCATCGCCCCTTAACAATCCTAAAGCCTATAAACACTTTGAGTGACTGTTTTATATGTTCTGTTTCTTTACAAAGTAATTATATATAAAAATATTTTCCTTGTTGAGCCGTTCCTCACGACAGCTGAGTTATCTAAGATTATTTCTTCACTGATAAAAATATCAAATTCCCTTTCTCTTTTAAAAAATTGTGCAAAGTTCTAATTTTGGGTATAAAGAAAATCGTAGAGTGCAAGAGGTTGGAGTATAATCGACGACAGTCGGCATCGTTGCCCCGATGCGGGGGAACAAAGCGTGATCTATGGAAGGTCAACGCATTTATCTTGAACCGACGCTCGGTTTCTCTTCTTTGCAAAACGAGAAGTGCTCGAGGTCGCCGCAATAATTGTTATTCTTTCCGTCAGCGATCGAGATAGTCGCGGAAAAAATAAATGCCCGCGTTCTCTTGTTTCGCTTGATAAAACGTGGAAACACGGGAGAAACACTCGACGCGATCACCGATAAACGCTGGAAAAAACGTCGACCTTCTCGTCGCGATTTTACTAAAACAATTTCGCTCGACGCTAGATTTACGTGCCCGATTTTCACCGAAACGAATACGCGGCGCTGTACCACATACGAACGTTCGTGGCTTAAGAAAAATGCTAAACGATTAAATAAAAATTTTCTGCCCGAAGCGCAATAGACTGGAGTGAAATAGAATGTTAGTTCATTGTTTTTAATGAGTTCGATAGGCTGAAAATAATTTAGCAAGACTTTAAAATTCTTCTAACGTCTCTTTTAAATTACACCTAGTCAATTTTCTCGTGAATGCATAAAATCCGCAGTCCAATAATATTTAACTCCGTAAATCTAGCGCGTACACAGGTCCGCGAAACATTCTCGTGTCTTTGCGTTTATTTAAAAATCAATAGAAATGGAAATTAATTCGAATAACATGAACGCGAACGTCCTCGTTCGGTTTTCGCCGAGACACGCGCAACGTCGCCGTATCGCTCAAGGATATCAGCAGCATAATGTAAAATACAAAATATAAATATCTTTTATTTTTATTTAGACAGTACACCTAACGTTAAACGATGAGACATTAGCGGGCCCGCTCCTCTTCCGAGCCAGGCGCGTCGTAGTGACCGAGTAAAAATTAAATCTCCGATATTGTACAATATACATACATATACATATATATATATACACACACAACAACGTTATCTCTCATACTATTTACACAGTTTATACAACCTTCCTTTCCGCTTTTTTATTCCCGAGGGATCTATATTAACAATGACCAAGCAACATGTCGGGACAACGTCGTCGTACCCCTAATCTGCAGATATTTATCTTTGCCAGCTGCTTCTTCCGGACACTTTGTCCCCTTCCCCCTTCTTGTATGATTAAGAAATGACAGTGAACACTAATTTCACCTATACAATACGAACGTATCGAATCCCCGTGCGGAGACTGACGATTCGGTATATGAAATATGAAAACGTTCTTGGATATTTATTCTTTTTTTTTCTCTAGTTTTTCGTTTTTATTAATGTAAAATTTCATAATCGCAGCGTGAACTTCATCGTGTCCCCAGGCAAATCGTATGTCGGCATCTTTCTCTCGCGAATACTTAACTCTACAGATTCAACTTCGTCAACGTAACAACGTCTAACGTTGGAAATATTTCTCGTTAAAGCTTTCCTTGGTTACTGTTAAAGAGTCTTGCAGATTCTGCGCTAAGAAGGCTCCCACGTCTTTCTCTCCCATAAGTTATATATATATGTATATATATACCAGGAAATAATATTTACAAATCCATCGCAGACAGTGCCGCACGAGGGCACGCGTTTTACGTCCAGCGTTCATGGAATAGCCGAGCTGGCGCTCGATCGCTCGGTAAAGTCTAACGGAGTACGCTTAAACGGAACAGAGCTGTACGTACAGCGACTCGATTCATTCATCGAGCAGCCTTCTAATCGAACACCCTTTTCGAAAGTTCATCCAAACGACTTGGAAGCTTTTCGAAATCCGTAAGGATTAATTTACCGGACCGCAAAGAAAATTTTGAGGATTGACATTCACAACTTCTTTATCCGAGCCTGTAACAAAAATGTAAACAATGAAGATTCGTTTCGCACATTCGTGTTGGCTGTGTACATGCTGGAAATTTCATCGAAATTGTTGTCTTTGCGATTTTTCGATGACATTCTCAACACATAACTAACGTGAATCTACAAAACGCACATTTCAAGTTTTCGTTACAAGACCAGATCAAACATTTAATTTACTCGTCATCGAGTAAATTGATCCTTCTAGCTTTTCAAAAAAGTTCAAGTGGGTTGGGTGAATGTAAAAAAAGTTATTCTGTTTTAAAAGGCACTTGATCGATCGCATGAGTCACTGTATTAGGATACGCTTATGTTGAAGATGCGATAAACGATCAGAGCGACGCATGGTACTCTATGATTTTATAACAAAAGTGTTTGCATAGAAGCAGGGAGCAAACGTCGTTCTCGATGTTAATACATAACTGAGTAGACGTAAACAAATTTATAGACGAAGCGGTTTTTAGATCTTTATAGGATCAGCGAGATGCAAATTATTTTAAACAAGTTGCAAGATAAAATAAGTGACTCTGCAAATTCATATCTTTTAGAATTAATAGAAAGCACCACGAAATTTACGTTTATCTACTATTCTGCGGAAGGTGGCAATAATTCTTTAAGATCACTTGTATTTAAAGTGACTCATCTTTGATTCGCTACCACCGTCACAGATATAAAACGTCCCCAATCTTACTGTCCTAAAGATTTTGAAATTACCTTTATACACTTGGTTGTGTAAAGCTACGAGTACAAAGTATAATACACACAGACAATTCCTGGTTTTCTTCTACTAAATTGTTTTAATACTTCATACAGGAGGTACGTTGCCTTCGATTTAAACATTTTAACAAAGTAGATAAACGGTGAAATAAATGCTGGTAGAGAACGTGATAAGCAACTGAAACTGCACTATTAAGTCAGCACAAAAGTTCGTGCCCGATTCCTTGTTGACCTTTCGCACTGGCCTAACATTATCACAGCTCTGCTTTAAACACGTCAAAGATATTTTCGAGCAACTTTTATCGCCGCTCTGATCGACGCTTTTACATATTCTGTCGCGTATCCGACATAAACGTACCCTTTGGTCAAGGGAGAAGATAATAACGTATGCGAACCAAATAATTCTGTGCAAACATAAAATACGTAGGCCATGCTGCAAATACCGGGTGCCGCAGTTTATTTGACCACTGTCCTTTTCATACAAACACGTCGGACCACTCGGTTTAGACAGCCTAGAAAAATAATCAGCAGTCGTAACTATCAAAGTAACAATTTCCATGCGTTCAAAGCGACCTTTAATCAAGATAAGCTGATTTGGGGGGGGGGGTAACAATGATCTTGATAACAATAAAATAATGGCAGATCGTTCTCGATAAAAAGAATTCCATTTACTCTCATATAAAACACAGTACGTGAAAAGAAATGCTTGAAGAGCTTACGAACAGTGCGACGAAAGAAGATAGATTTACAATAGAGCTTCCGTAATGGTGTCTCGTTTTTCACAAAATCGTTTATCGCGCTCGCTCGATGAACCGTAATACTTCTGTGAACAATGGATACACGCCGAGACTCTCTAAACTGTTCGAAAAAAATGCTCTTCCGTTTCCACGATCATGCGACTCTGGCATTCGATGCCAGGTCTAAATAAAAAAGAAAAAAGAACCGTTAATACGTTCCAGTGGACGCTCGGTATAATATCTTTGCTCAAGACAACTGGAGATCTCACAGAGGGCGAATAGAAGATGAACCTAGCAGCGGTGTCTTACGCGAAAACGTGATTTCTCTCCTTTATCGAGTCCGTGGCGCTCGGGTTCAACGTTTCGTTCTTGGCACGGGCGGTCAATCTCGATTTGCATGGGTTTTTCCTGGACGACCGGCCGTTGGAAAACTCCTCGGTGTCCGTGCACAACGTCACCATGTACGGTTAGGTGCTGCTCCCGGAACACTCCAGCTCCGACAGCTCGCCTAACATTAAATCATAAAGTTTGTATACCGCGCCCTTCGCTTTCTTCGACCCGCTAGCAACCCTTTCTCTGCTTCCGATCGCAATCGTCCAACTGGTTTCACGGATCTAACAAAAGTGAGCATTGCATTCAGGAGTGCTACCGCTTTCTAGAGCGTTCCTCAACCATTCTGGCGTGGGAAACTTTTAATGGGCCGTGAAACGGTAGCCGCTGACTTACATCGGAGCAAGGACTGCGATTAGTTCGTATGCGAAGCGATTAAAAATTATCTTGTATTATTCTTGCTCGTAGCGTCCATGTAAGAGCTTTTAATAAATATGGCTCAATCTATCTCGGCGGTTTTTATAATCCTGAAACTGCTTGTCTCGTTTACACCCCTGGTAGAAAGTATTCGATCGAGCAAGCCAGGCATCCAGCATTGTAAATACAGTAATGTCACCAATCATTTGTTCAGAGATAAGTAGTCTGCGGATTTTATGCATTTACAGCAAGAATGAGTAGGTACAATGTAAGGCAGTAGACAAACTAAAAGAATTTAAGAACATCGATGTATCAATCTCAGATTATTAAAATTATTAAAAGAAGAAAGAAATTTTTGTTTGGCTCCTGTTCATTGTGCACTCGATGCAAACAAGCTTTATTTTGCATATAAATCCACAGTCTAGTGATAAGGCTTAAATTGAACCGAATATGATAAAGTTGCGCAGCAGATTTGCTTATGCAATAAGTTATCTCTCATCGCTTCTAATACATTACATTACTGTATCCCTACATTGTATATAGAAAATAGTTTCATTAATGGTAAAGACAAACGCAATGACAAAGCTGATTGTACATAGTAGAAATGTTAGCATAAAAATGAGTATGTTTGAGTATTACTTTCTACATGTAAAAGTTGTCTCTGGTCTACCCAGTTCTTAAAAATTGTATTTCATAAATATTAAATCATCCCGTAAGTCCTGTCGTAATCTAAGTTTTGAATTGAAAAACCTTTAGCTCGTTTAAAGCATTTAATCCTACGTGAAGTTTAATAAGTAGACTTCGGATTTTGTGCACTTGAAATGAATGTCGACATAGATCTTGTATCTAGTAGTTAATCCAGACAATTTTCGTTTTTTATAAAAGTCCGCAGTCTAGTAGTAAGAAACGATACAGGTGACGAGATGATGTAATACTTGGACAGTGGTACCATTGTGAATAAATGTATTGGGTCGCGCAACAGAAAGATTGAGGAACGCTGATCTACACCGGATGGATCACCAGATCATCGCCGATGGCGACGCAGTGAAAGGGTTGCGGATAGAAACTGAGGTCTCTTACCGTTAATGCTGTGAGCATCGGAACTCACGAAAGCGATCCTGCTCGACGGTTCTCCGGCACTGGCGCTAGCCCCGTCTTCGGATGCCTCGGAGAACTGATCAGAATCGGAACTGCTGCTAGAAGGAACCGTATCCTGCTGCAGCGTCCGCCATCCTGGGGCAGGCGGAAAAGCATTATCCCTCAGATAGCGTATGTAACTTCGCGTAAACGTTCCACCCTGGGTGCCTGCAGAAATATTGATTCGAAATTGGTTGGACAATTTAATCATCAGCAAGAGAATCAGCAGCTCTTAGCTGCTTTAAGAGTCTACTACCTTGGTGACCGTCACGAATTAAAGGTGTCGTATCGTCAGCATTCGAATCACTTTCGTCAGTAACGTCAACTTGCTCATTGGCGGCAAAAACTTTTCGTTTACAAACTGGACAGACCCTACGATTGTTCGTTAGCCACGGGTCGATACATTTCGCGTGGTAAGCTGAAAGCGTTTGTTTTATATCGTCGTTATGTTTGTTCTTTCGATGGAAAAGCTTTGAATTCAACTATACCAACCATGAGCACAGGGTAATACTCTTAATTTTTCTCCTTCTATGTAATCATCTAGACAGATAGCACATGTTTCGTATGGGTCACCTTTGGTATATTTGTGCGTAGGAATTTTCTTCAAGCTCGAACTCGGCATCCGGTGCCTTCTTTGCCGTCTTCTATCCTTGATGCATCTAACAATCTATAATTGAAAGATAAGCACTTTATACTCGGACGCGTTTCTAAAAACATAAAAAATTACAACTCTGAATAGCATTAGTAGTTGTCGCGTGTTCTCACCAAAGAAATCACCACGACTAGAAAACATATCCCAACAACAATAGCAAAAGGCAGAAGTAAATGTGTAATATTAAATGGTGTGCCTTCGTTAATTAGTACAAAATATAACTCGTCGTATAAATAATTTTCTTTGATAATTAATCCTGTAATCTCGCTGACAAACACGGATGGTATCATAATCCCTACTGGATCTTTCGCCGACATTGGTTCTACAACAAAACACATTACATATTTATGGTTGAACAATCGTAAATATATGAAAATACAATCATCAGATGCAGTACAGTGCTGCAAACGAACATATTTACCTAACTCATTGCTGTTTATATTGTGTATAATTGCAGCATCGTATCCAGCTTTTTGTGCCATTCGAACTTTTATTTCAAAACTACAATTATAGCGAGCAATTAAAGCTATCCAATTACCATTGTAAGTGGTAGTGTTCGGAGGACCCTGTATCTCATGACACGCTGTTGGTGGGTCTGTGTATACCACCATGCCCTAATAAAAGTTAATGCAATTCAGAATTTCGTGCGACACTTATTCAATTACACTGTACAATGTAATCAATAATTAGGTGAAATTAGAAGAAAAGATCAAATTGTTTTTTGACACAATGACTGCCGTGGTGATCATAACTTCGAAAATAATAACGTTTATAATTTTGTAAGTGCAATTAATATTAAAATACCGCTTTAAAATTATAAGTGTACATGCAAACATATCAATATTTTCATAAATAAATAAATATATAAATATTTATATGTGATTTTAGTATGGGCAATTTCACCCTGGCACTAGAGGCAAAACCAACGAAATATGCTCGGCAGACAACGCATTAATACATTTTGAAAGTATTTTACTAAATTGATCGACCAACGCATTGGAGCCAAACGGTAATACCTTAATTCCCTCAGATGGTATCAAACCACCGAATCTAGCTGGCATGTCACTGAATTCCTCTTCGATCTGATGCCTGGCGGCAGCAGAGAATACTAGAATGTCTGCCCTGTTGCACATCACGCAAAAGATAAGGAACATAAACCATAGCTGAAGTTGATGGTTCAAGCAACACTGTCTCATGTTTTAAAATATTGCGAGTATCCACCGTCCTGTCAACTTTAATATTCCACCGAAAACTCCCTCGGGCAACTCATTATACATAACATTCAGATGATAGACAAGAATATCTCCATTACACGGGACGGGATACCGATGTCCTGAAAAAGTAAAAATCTGCATTGTACAAAAGATTACGTAAAAATGAACACCGTGTTAACAACCTTCCGCAAACGGTGAAAAAATGGTCGAACGCTTTTTAAAACTCGCACACTTCCTTGTTGCGTACTTATCGTCGACAACGATCCAAAAACATTACCGAGAGATCGTGCCGAGTGTCCATATTCAACCGTTAGAAAGTTATTTGTACAATTTCATTATCTCCGACGACATACGTCCGATTATGCCCGATACGTGACAAAGAACTTATTCGTAACCTGTAATTTTTAATTCGTCCCGAGCGAACGCTCGAATCCGACTCGATTGCGGAGCGTGAGAAGTGACATAGTTAAAACTTCATATTTAACGTCTGGCCGTAAACCGTTAGTAGAACGGCTGCGTAATTTAATTGCCAGATAAACAATTGTAAACAACGGGGGGGCCACAAGAATCGTACCTGTTCCCCCGACTATTTCGAGAAGTCGCCGCCTCGATACGTATATGAAGTTTGACACATCGAACACGACACCGAATAGACAACAATAATGGGTTTCTCAATGTGTATCAATCAGCTTGAATAAAACTGACGTGCGTGCAAGAACGAGCGTACGTGTATGTGTGTACGCGCGTACACGTACACACAACAGGTCGCGTAACGATACACACGAAGAGAGAGAGAGAGAAAGACAAATTTCGTTTAACCCTGACGAAGAAATTCTTTTTGCCCGTGTATAACGATCGACGTGACCGTGCGTATAGATTTTTTATACGTACTGCTATTGCACTTTTTTTGTTTCTCATTCAGCCGAGAACGCTGCGTACAGTCGGCTCGTAACGCTCGTGTGCAAACGCGTACACATACACGGTTCCAAAACAGACGTAATTTATCGATGTATCAGCAGCGTGCAACGCGACGCACACACCATTCATACGTCGCGTGTCATTTGCGCCTATTTTTCCTCGTCGTCGTCTTCCTCGATTTTTTCTTCTCGTTAGTTGCAGAGCAGCGACTCGCGCGGAGCGAAGAGGCGTTTATACCAAGTCTCGCGAACGATACGTAGAAACCACACAACGACACAAGATCGACTGCGACGTTGATTAATTTCGCCGAGTAAAGTTCACAAGGAAATGTCAGATTCACCGTCGTGTTTCATTCATAACGATCACCACCAAACTAATCCCGAGCGCCCGTCCACAAAAATCCGAGAATAATTTATGCGGCTATTAGGATCTACGAGGAATTTTTTTCGCAACACGATCACTGAAGTCACGCGGATGTCATAGATATATGCGGATGTTTCCCTCGATCTTCTCGAGGAACCTAGCTATCTGACAGAGCCCTGCCGGACATACTCGCTCACGCGGTGCAAGCGCTAAATTTAAATTCAATTAAATGTCAACCTCCGACCCATCGATTTTCGCGCCGACGAAAATAAAGAATTTCAAGCGTAAGATCAAAAATATATGCTCCGTCGTTGCTTGTTATGTCGCTTGTCGTTTTCACTGAATACGATATTTTTGTTGAACCCTTTATGACTTACCTCTTCGTCACCCTATTGTAACTTCGAGCTTGCGAACCGGTTTTTCGGACAATAAAATATTCGAAAATTGTTAACTAATTGGCACGTATAGAATAGATAATATAATTTTGATTTTTCACGAAATGAAGTAAGTGATTAGTTTAGTAAAAAATTTAATAACAGTCTAGGACAAAGGTTTCAGTTTTGAGATTCAACATTTTTTTGTTTTAAGGAATTCGAACACTGTTTTTGTAATTTCAGTAAAAAATCGTTTATTTGGTTCGTTAAACAAATGAAATGTACATAATGATTTTCTTAAAAAGTATATTTAAAGTACACATGGTGCAACCGCAACTGTTACAATAGACGATAAACATAGTACATTGACATAGTTTTTTTCCCAACTATCACAGATAAAAAATCGGGTCTGTGACACAAGAACAAAAAAGAGAAGCGTACGTCGTCTTCAATGTTTGTACACAGTATGTACGTTGTTTATGGTTCCGTATTTTCGCTTAACGTGTATAGTTTCCGTGAATTACAATGTTTTATAATACAATAGATAAATGTTACACGTATATATACATCTGATGTAATGAAGAACAGTCATTTACAGGGGATACAGTTCTATAGTATAATATATATACACAAGACAGATCCTAGTTGCAATAAATGTCAGCAAAATCAATAAAAAGGATGTTATGTATAATTCATTCGTTTATACATATCCCGAACCGTTGATTGAACATACATCAAAATGTATGCGCGATGCGAGAGTGTATCTTCTTTTCAAAGAGGATGACATCTCTTATTGTTAACAATTAACAATTGCTAAAATGATTGAGCAGCGAACAAATGGAACAATGTCAACCGTTTAAAAAGCGAGAAAGAGAAGAAAAATGAAATCCGACACAATCGTAAATGAAAGTCGATTGGTACTATTTATGGTTGAAGGCACTCATTAGCGAAATCGCTTACAGTGAGCCAGATTACGAGTGTATGCTTCGCGGAACTTAATAATTCTTGTAAAGATTTCTAAACTTCCTACAAATTTCTTAAATTTTCCCACGAGAGAACCTATCGTCGAGGCATCGTGCTTTGTTTATGATGGCACTTTTTTGAGCCTGATCGAATCTATTTACCTGTAAATCTACGTCCCTGTCGAATGGTCTCCTGACAGTCTGTCCACCTGTCAATTTTGCTTCCTTCTCCTCTTTCTGAAATCAACAATTCATTCAGCATTCGCATGTCAAAGAAATTTCGAACTTTCGTAAAAAACGCAATACCTTCTTTTTCTTTTGAAGCTTGCTCTGATGCAACTCCAAAAGCGATTTCTCGCGTTTCTTGCTTTTTCCGGCTTCGCTTTCGAGACTCTTCTCGGGTAATTTCGTAGAGGACTTTTGATAATCGCAGAACTCTTTCTCTTCCTAAAACAATAAAGCAGTTGTGTCATCACTGGCATACAAAATAGGTCTGATAAGGGCAGATGTCCGAGCTGGACATTCAGAAAATTAGGATACCCTTTTGTAAGTTGCACAACAAAAGATATTTCTCTTAATTAGATCTATTAACACTAACTTCACATTGTTTACTGTATAATCTTTGAAATTACAAAGATGCTTCCATCAGAAATAATTAAATAACTTTCTTCATTCAAGCACATATCCTTATAAAAATTTCGGAAAATCTAATTAAATTCAGTCTTGTAATTTTTATAAAACGACGTATACCAATCACATTTTTTGCTCAGTAAGGTTAGCGTTAACACTAGGTTTATGAGACTCGTCAAAGTGACGCGTTCTAATATTTTTAATTTACGATTATTGAGATTGTAAAGACGCGTCCATGAGGAATTATTTAACAAATTTTTTTTCTTTAGGTATATATTATAGAAATGGTAAAAAATTTAGTTAGACTCTGTAAACCTAATATTAAACAGGGAAAGAATATATCCCCGTGGTTTCGTAAGTTTCTGAATTTCCGGGCTGACGATCATCCTCGGTAAGCTGAAGGAATAAAAAGATGATGTTCCACTGACTTTTTGTTTCTGTTTCTCAGCTTTCTTAGCCGGAGTGTCCGTCCAGCATGATCTATCAGACATATCTGGACCAGCCCTAACACGGAACTTCCGTGGACCCAGTTGCAGATTGCTGATTTGCGCCGGTGGTAATTCCGTCATCCATTCTTCTCGTTGACTCACGGTACTATTATCCTAAAACGATCAACAATACGCACGTTACACGTCTTCTTTTTCTATGTTGTGCAAATTGCAACGGAACTTACCTCGTTCATTTGCTCGTTCTTAATTCGTTGTGCCCTGTGCTCCAATTGTCTATAAACGTAACTACTTCTTAACGCTGGATGATCGACCGGCAAAGGGCCGATCGCATCTTCGTTCTCGGAGTCTGACTGTTCTATCTGTTCGTTGTGGGAGGGTTGAATTGCGCTTGGTAGAGCAGGACCTACAATTTTCGTTTCTGTTCCATTACTCTGCTTCTGTTCTAGCAAATGCGGCGGCAACGCTGGACCGAATATCATCTCGACATCGGAATCGTTCTTATCGTCATGGTCCATGGCGTCAGCTTCGAGACTCTCGGTCCCGTCTCGCACATAACTCTCCGGCAAGCAAGGTCCAATGAAGCTCGGATTTTTTACTGATCCCGCGTCGTCGTTCGCGTGATCGTCGGTGATCAATTGCAGTGGTAAAGTTGAACCATAAACTGTGTCCTCGTCGGAGGACGATGCTTTCGCGGACTCTGAAGAATCGCGGTGGCCAAGGTGCAACGAAGTTGTCTCTCCGGAGGTCAACTTGTCTTCTTTACTGTTCGGTTCGGTCGTCTTTTCTGTTACATCGGTTTTGGAGCGTTTGTCGTGATCTTCCATGATTGATCCCGTTAATATAGGCGACGCGGCACCAAACGCGGAATCTGAAATGGCACCAGGATTATTATTGCCGGAACCATAGGACGGGTCGTCCTTCCTCGCATTTACCTTAGGAGAGCTGTCCGAATGTTCGTTCTCTGTGGCCTGTCTCTTGCTCGAGTTCTCATGCCCGTCATTCGAGTTTCTCTTTTTCGTTTTGGTCTTATGGTACCGCGACAACGTGCAACTGTCCTTCGCGTCCGAGTCCTCGGACAGGTTCTCATCCGTCTCCGACAGGACATCGAACTCTGACAGATCCAGTTCCTTGTACTCGTGGCTCTCAGCCGACAAATCTCTCGCCGCTGGCAGCTCGTTGTCGGTACGGTTCTGTTCCGTGTTCTTGGGCGAAGAGACTTCCTGCAGCCGTTGCTGCTCAGTCTCCGGTTTCGTTAAAGCTCTCTTATGCGAGTTGTGCTTCTCAAATTCGCCTCGGGATCGGCCATGGTCCGACGACCTCTGCCTATGCGACTGGTAGCTTCTGTCGCGGGACCGGTGCCTGTACTTCTCGTGCGACTTGTTCCTGTACTTGTCGTTCTGCGACCTATCGTCCTCGTTTCTGCTGTGCGACCGATCCTGAGACCTGTGTTTCCGGTGCTCGCTTCGGTCCCGGTTCCTGTGCTGTTTCGCGTCCCTGATCTTCTGCTTGGAAGACAAAGCGAACGTTCTGGAGTCCGTGCTGGCATCCCTCGCGCTTTTATAGTCCTTCCCATCTTTGCTGCCCTCGCGTCTCGAGCTCTTCACCTCGTGAACATTGTGCTTCGAATACTTCGAGGCGTGTCTGAAGTCCTTGTCGTCTGTCTCTTGCTCCTTCGAGGATCTTCGTTCTCTTCTGCTGCTCTCGTGCTTTGACTTCTCTTTCCTCTCTTTGTATTCGGCGTCGTCGTGGTCGGATTTGTACTCTGGCTTCGATCTCGCGCGTTTCCCAAGCTTCGGCTCTGGTCGCACGTTATCTTTCCGGGTTGCTTCGAAACGAAATCGCCGGCCCTCGTCGCTGTCTTGACTCTCGGAATCAGAATCCATTGTTCTCGAGATTTAATCAGTCACTGAAAGTACCAGAAATACCATTTTTCAACAGAGGTAACATTTGCGACGTGCGCATTATATAATACTTTATAAGAGCAAAGGATGCAGACAGACAGTAGAGATGACTTTCGCCTGCTAACATTTATACTAGCCAGAAAAAGCAACAAACTCAAGTACACTGCAGACCGTTTCGGTAACAGTATTTTAAAATCGCTGGGATATTAAACAATACCTAAAAAAAAGTAGTCGCAATTTAACTGGACTAGTTTATTGAAAAACATAGCTGTGTGAACAATAGTACATATGACAGAATTAAAGTATAACTAAAAGGGATGTAATTACTACTCTATGCGCTTGTCTGTTCCCTTCGGCTGTGTCTGGTTCTTCAGTGTCTCTATCTTATCGAATTTGCTCTGATTCGACTCTGCTTTGGGAAGTAAATTAGCTGGAGGACTCGACTGTAACATCTTCATTATCTTTGTTCCACTGTACTTAACGGATTTCACAAATCCAGCGGTAACAATCCCCTTTAGACTTTGTGTGACGCTGGATCTCCAGACTATTTGTTTTAAACACTCTTCTAATATTTCGCTGCATTCGGGATCATACGCGATTGTGCGCAAACAGTCTTCTGTATCCTTTGATCGTGGACCCTGCGACCATGCTCTAACAAGTTTAATTTGCGGTGTTCTAGGTAACTGATTCAAATGGTGTATCTTTGTAGCTGGACTTGTATCTTGGTGACAGGTAACAGCCATTTGATCTAACTTTGGAATATCCACATAATTTTCAAAATGCTGTAAAATTGGGTTGTACAATTCTCTAAACTGCGCTAGTTGCGGCAATACGATATTGTTAATTTTATCTTTGTTTTCGCCAAAGGTCATTCGAAAATCGCCAATGTAAGATAAGCTGGCTATAATCTTATAAAAATCAATTTCTGTGAAATGCTGTGGTAACAATAAAAGCGCAGCGTGCACGGCCGAATGTAAGTTTTGTACTAAAGCTGTAGGTAGTTGAGACTGTCCATTTGGTTCCACCAATACTTTGACTGGTTTGTGTAATCTTCCTGCTAAATACAAGTCATTCCAATCTAATAAATCTTCTATCAGCGAAACTTCAGAGATTACTCCATATTTGATAGTATATCCTCCTGTCATCTTAACTAATGTATTATAATACAGTTTGGCTCCCCAATTTTCTTGCACATTGGCGATTGCCCTGTGTCCAAACAACTTTAAAGGTTGGGCA
The DNA here is from genome assembly GCA_913789895.3 of Seladonia tumulorum. Lineage (NCBI taxonomy): Eukaryota > Metazoa > Arthropoda > Insecta > Hymenoptera > Halictidae > Seladonia > Seladonia tumulorum. The sequence continues at coordinate 33,208 of CAJYYF030000069.1, forward strand.
TAGTGTTTCGGATTAAGTTCTAAATTTTCTGCATGCCATTGATTTATGTTACGAACGACAAAAATAAGATCCAACATGTTATTGGTCTGATTGTTCAACTGCTGAAATGCACCTGATCCATATGCAAAAGAAAACTTAATATTCCTTGGAAAATGTTTTAGTATCCCTTTTAGCTGGTGAATTCCTATGAACTTCTCCATTATTCTAATTCGATTTGAAAATATGAACGATACAAGCAATGTTTTTGTGTAATAAAAATTTGGATACCTTTAATTCTGCATACTTCGTAACCATGAAAAGTTTTATATGTTACACAATGTATCTGGATAAATCTCATTCGATCATCAAAGGATCGCTTTCTTTTTCGTTTTTGCTTACGTAGCTCTGATTAGTTTACAGTTGATTTTAC
>CAJYYF030000070.1:0-23407 GCA_913789895.3 Seladonia tumulorum
GTCTGTTGAACGGTATCAAGTGAACCGAGTCCAGTCGAGCGTTCGCTTCCGTGGCACCGGAAATCTTGGTGGACGGCGAAGAGAGTTCGATCGAACCACGCGCCACGACGGCGTACGTCGCGATGCTGCACGACTCTTCCGCGTAATGGTACCGTATCAACAGGAACGTACCATTCGCGAAGAAACTGTATTTTCGTATCATGTGTTCAGGCCCGGCACGCGTTTCGCATCTACAACAAACAGATCGAACGAAGCAAGCAATTTCAATGGAAATGAATCGCGAGATGGCTCACGATCGGCTGATTAGTTTCGTCGGAGCTGAACTTACCGTTGCGACAACCAAATAGATTGTAATCTGGTCGGTGAATCGTCCGTTGTCGTTCCTTTGTCTTCGGAAGCAACCTTTTCCATGATCACGCCACATCGATCCTCCTCCTTGTCCGATACGAGAAAAACGCCGAGACCAAAATCTGCACAGAAACATCAAGACTAGTTCTACGAATAGCTGTCACTGCTGTCTGACGAGTCTAACAAACTTCCTAGGTTCGCGTTACCACGAGCGAACCGAAAACCCCCCGCAAAGATTAACTAACCGTATGCATATCTATGTATTAGGTCGTCCCATAAGTTCGTGCCGTGGATATGTTTATATTATTCAGCATTGAAAAGTATTTTAATGAAAAACCGCAGAAATTTTATAGTGATGGTATGATGTCTTTGCCAAAAAGGTCAGAAGAGATTGTGGAATAAAATGGTGATTACTAGACTGCGAAAGTTTATGCAAATGCATATTTTTATAGGAAATAGTTTAAAGGATGGGACCTTGACTTTGTTTTGTGATTAGAATATTATAAAAATACATTTCTTATTTTACATTTTTTGCATAATGCATATGCATTGTATATTTAAGTTTAAAAACAAATGCAATATATTATTAATAATATATTGGATATGTTATTTATCGTGCTTATGTGAAATATCTATCTCGATACATTAGTTTCGTCTATCACCAAACTTTCGTCATCACTGATTACATATTTTATTTTTAGAATTTAAATGGTATAAGAGTAAACGGATAAACTATATATCAAGTATACTCCGTATGTACTAATGTTGAGCTATATCTTCTCGGTCTTCTTGTCCAGCTTATCCGATTGTATCGTAGCTTCGGTGCATTGTACGAGCCCCTGATCGGTATTCAAACGGAATCACAATCGACGGGAAAGGCACGGTAGACCGCGTGCTTTAAATGTTACGCGTTCGGCGAGACAGCCGATCGATCTCATCGACAGCCACTGCACATCTATGTATATTACACCATATGCCGTGCACACGAAAAAAGCTTTTTAATTAAGAATCCAACAATCGGCTTTTAAGCGACGCGACGGATCTCCTTGTGAAATATCACGAATTCCATCAGCGAAATATATGCTCTTTAATTCGCTTACCGGCAAATTGAAAAAGTGTAAGGCCAACGATCAACGAAAACATGTTTTCTCTCAGCAATTCGAAACTATGGATTCAAATGATGGAACCATACAACTAATTTGTTCCTCTGTACGTTGCACCAATCACTTTCTCTCTTCGTAGAGGAATATCATGTGAACTCTCTCTGCAGAAAGTTTTCCCTGACAAACTCAACTCGCGTCGAAGTCACCCCCAACGCGGTATTTATTCGTATCCCTTATCCCTTCCCAACTTTCTCACCTCGAACAATTGTGGACGCGACCGCTGATCGCGCATTTAGCATGCATGATGCATAATCCATTACTCGCTTTGCATCTCTCTCTCTCTCTCTCTCTTTTCATCCAAACATTCCGTCTATTCGTTCTCAAAGCATCGTCCGTACCAAATCCTTTATACTCCCTCTGTCCCATACATTTATTTCAGTTGAATATCAACCTATTGTGAAAATAAGATGAAAAAAAGAGAATTTGAAGAACGATGATTTCAATAATTTTAAGTTCACGCATATAGGGAAAGCAAAACTTCGTAGCCAAGATATCCTACCTACAAGTTTAAAATGCAGCAACGAAATTATTGAAAAATCCAGAAACTATGCGAACACTCAAAATAAAAATTAGGGGTAATATTTTTGATTTGTCGTTTAATTTAATCTAGTTTTTTTATAATAAATGCTACGTTCTATATTTATTTTCTTTTGCTGCTATTATTATGGGACAAATTAAATTTACCAACTGCTACTATTATTATGGGACGGAGGGAGCATCAGTTTATGCTCTCGCGTTCTCATAACATGATTTCATTACCCCTTGTCGCGTCTCGTAGACAATTTTCGGAAAATATACTTAATACGGGATAAACAAATATTCTACTCCACCGATTGCATGCAAAAGTCTTTGACTGGAATCGCATAATAAGTAATACATAAATATTCAACCAAACAGAGACTGGAGTGCCAAAGTGTGAATGGTAGCGCCATCAAGCGGCGGCACATGGAAGCTTGCAACGTCCGAAACACATCGATCCTACATCAGGTTCTGGTCCAGGCTAAAAAGTTGATACAGGTTCTGTTCCAGGCTAAAAAGATGATGCAGGTTCTGTTGCAGGCTAAAAAGATGATACAGGAAAAGTGGGGACACTAAAACCCCGAGCGTGAGCACTCTTATTTCCTCTCTGCTAAAACCAGAGAGGAAACCTGCTACACATGGAGAAAGGGGAATGCGAGGTCGAGACAAAAAGGAAATCTGACCAAGCGAAGAAAGAAAATACAAATTATATTCTACCTAGTAATTCTACAACAAAAACAAATATTCCGAGAGTATAAGGATGTTGGGAGAAATATCTGCGTCCATGCCATAGAATAACTTTATAATTTTTAAAGAATAAAGATTTATTACTGGCCGTTTACCGCTAGAGGGCGGCACTGTACTTTTTTCTGGTTCTCCAGTCGCTAATTTGATGAGTATGTATGTATTTACAGAAAATTTTTTGCGTGATTCTATAGTTGGAGTTTTTGAAATAGAATCTGCTCGGTAGATTTTTCTAAACATTCTTACCTATATCTTCCGAACAAATACTTTTTTGCTGTCATATAAAAAAATTTCACGATATTTTTTCGGGACTCGTCGAAAATTTACTTCTCTGTGCTGCAAACATAGCTGCGGAATATCGTCAGTTATTCAAATTTATAATACTTGAAACTGCTTATGAAAAACAGAGAAAAGAAGAGGGATCATCGTGGAGGCACAGATTCTCGAAAAAAATTTCGTTTTTAACTAATAAGTAGTACTTACTAGTCGAGCATATCGAAGAATGGATAAATACTTGGATCACTTTCGGAATAGTTTTCATGTAGAATCACGGGAAGAATCGGCCAACGAGGTAAAGCGATATCGTTGCGTAAACGCCGGTGTGACAATGCGCGACGGTGTTACGAATGTTACGATCAATGAATATGTTACAATTAATTTTCATTGGATAGCTAGTTTCAGACCAACATTGCTGAAATACGATTCAAGGGCAAAGATTATTTGGCGAAGAAACAGATTTTTGAAACGTTTCATTTTCTGATCGGACATTTGATTGTTGATCAACCGATCGACCCAATTCGATATTTATATCAATTGCTCGATGATTGTATACTATTTCGATCAGGATTGAAACAACCTCGACTATTTTGGATGGAAAGGTAAGACTATATATATGTATATTATACGTGTACTCTTTATTTGCACTCTTATTGGATATTGCAGGCACCTGGATAGCATTTTTCGAAACATCGACATCCATAACTTGGGATATGTGTCTTTAGACTCGTACAGATTTGTCATGAAAATGTTAAATTTACATTCTTACAACCCGTGTCCTGCAGAGTGTATTCCAGGGTACGTGAATCGGCAAACATTTTGCTCGGAAATGTAAGTATACCTCTGTTGTGAAACAAGAAAACTTGTGTTAAATATTTTCTATGACGGAATTAGAATTACTACTTTATTAGTTATTTTTGTATACGAGTTTTTATCGTCAAAGACATCGTATAATGTTACGTATGTGTTATTCTCGTATGCGCGCCGAAAAGATTTTCACAAGGAGAGTTGGACTCGTTTCAGAATGTACAGCTTGGAATACGTACTCGCAAGTATCACCGGCAAGACTACCTGTTGATTCTGTACATCCCTTGCCCCCGTAATTTTACGACAGAAGAAAATCAGAAAACATATATGTTATAAACACGATGCGCGATAAAATTGTTTGATAATAATCGGGGTTCGCATACGCGTGTCACACGAATAAATTTTCACTACAAACCCACAAAACTGTCGGATACATACCTGTAGTATGATATATAAAATTGGAAGCTGACGGTGAAATCCATTACGTGATGCAACGTAAATAATATATACATATATACTTAGAGCTTTCGTCGTGAAATTCGACGATAGTACGTGCATAACAACAGTAGCTTATAATAATAAAAACATTCACAGCGATTGTTGTAGTAGTGGTTAATGAAAAAAAGAGAAAAGAGACGAACCGAGAAAAACGACAACGTTACCGCGGATAGTGCAAGTAAGACGTAGGAAAGAAAGAAAGAAAGAAAGAAATGCATACACAGAGAGCAGAACGATGCAAGTCGTGGAACGAGGGGAGAACGGATAAAGGAGAGAAAGAGAGCTGTAGCCGGGAGACTCAAAGGACGAAACGAGACGATGCAAGGCGGGACGGGGTGAAGCGTGATGAGGTGAGGCGCGGCGAGGCGAGGCGTGGTGAGGTGAAGTGAGGTGAGGTGAGGCGAGGCGAGGCGAGGCGACGCAACGAGAAACGACTTTGCCGAGCCTGTAGCCGTAGCTTGTAGCACAAATACCATCAAAGAGACAGGAGTATTCGAGGATAGAGAGTAGGGAGAAAGGCGATCAACTGGAAACGACATAGCCGAAAATAGTTGTGCGTCGTGTACAAGTTCTGTAAACGGTCGCTGGAAATACCTATGTACAGACCGTAGACGAGTATGTCTACTCGCGTGTTAGCTAAAATCGTTCTTGTGCGCGTAACCAGCCTTTCACGTTTCAACGACGACAAGCATGATCCTTCGGATATCGTCGAACTCGTTCGTTGAATCTACACGATCATACGACCGCGCGTCTCGAACACGAAGTGTAATAAGAAAAGTGAGTAGTTTTCCGCAAGAAAACATCTAAAAACGCGCGAGAATAATTTTAAGATCGATTTTTGACGCCTGAAATTTCCATAAACCGATATAGCTCCTTGGTTGGTTCGCTTTGATCGCAAGCCGATGTGCTCGATTAACACTATGACGTTTCTACCTGCCGATAACGATGACAAACTTCGGAAATCGGATAGAGCGTCTCACATACGGTAACGCGACGACGGCGCCGGCGGTGACGACGACGACGACGACGACGACGACGACGACGAGAACGAGAACAAGAACAAGAACGAGAACAAGAACGAAAACGAAATCGAGAACGAGAACGTGCCAACGACTCACTGTATTCCGTGATATACTAAAATTTGGAAACGTACGTAACACGATCAAAGTCAGTCTTGGTGTATACTATACATCAGTGTCTCTCCATTCACCCATTCACTCTCGTTCTACCCTCGGTCGAGTTCTTTATCATTTTTATAGAAAATTACGCGGGAATAACAGCGTGTGTAGATCACTGGGACGAATATCCTTGAAAATGTCAATTTCGGACAATACCATTTTCTAAAGCAAAAATGCAAATTGAATCACCTAACAATATTTAGTTTAGAGACGATTCGGGATTAACGAAAAATGAAACCGCTTGCGTTCGCCGTCGGTTTAATATCGCTACTGTTACATCAATATGTTTACGTCGTGTCATCGGCCTCTACGTACGAGCAAGCTGCCCTCCAAACTGCCGATCAATGCGACTGGATTGGAAGGTTTGTATTTATCATATTATTAGTGTATTTTATTCGATGCCTTCTCCCGACGTGACTTTCACGATCTTATCAATTGTACTCGCAGCATTCGCGTTTATCATCTTTCAAATCACATAAGACGCAAGTACGGTCACTTCTAGATCTCTATGTAGTTTTCTCTTTCTTGTATCCTGTCGTTTGCGTTGACACGTTTTGCTGCCGAACGGTTTCATTACCTATCGCACTCCAGTTCTTTCCTTGGCCAACGTCACTGCCATCGTTGTTGTCACCGATCCCTTCTTCCCTTTCCCCCATTTCGTAAATTCGTATCATCGATGCTGTACAAAGTCTGAGAAATAATTAGCTGAATTTCTTTCAACGTATAATCATATGCAGCATCGATCTACGCGGTCCGTAACGTTTCGTAGTCTACGCATACACAATACGTTCCGACTCCGATAACGGGCAAGGAAAACTCGACGACTTTTATTGAACGCGAAACCAGTCGCACGACTTACGACCAGAACCGGTTTTCTCCGACGTTCTCTGAGCAAACTCGAAAAGGATCGCGCGGGCTAGCGTTCGATTTATCATCTCTTTCTTTACCAAAGAAAGCGATTCGAGCTCGCGCCGTACATGCAGCGGTTCCTAATACATCCGCGTGTACGTGTAGACAAACGCATACGTATATGGATAAAAGCAAGGATGGAGGTCGGTTAGATTTTGGTGAATGTTTGCAAAATTTCGTTGAATCTCACTAACGCGTGACCCAAAGAAAAAGGAGATGATGAAAAGGAACGAAAACAGTTCTCTTAATTTATCGGCATTGTTGCGTTACAGCGGAGGTGGAGGGCGAGGTGTGCGACCCGTGTACCTTCGATGTTCGAGAGGGACTGTTGTTTGGCGATATCCACGCGGAGCTTTGCGAATAGTGCTCTCGCCTCCTGTTTTGACCGAATCCATTCCAAAAGTTGACTCGGAAACGGTGGGATCGGGCGAACGAGATCAGAGGAAAAACAGTTACGCAAATCAGAGTACGTTGACCGGAAACTTCGACGACGTTTCTCGACCATCTGGATTCCGAGCGTGCACCAAGGTTTCCGGTCCCGTGAGAGTGTATTTGGAGACTCGTGGGAAACTTCGATCGTTGTATACCCCGCGAGACGGCAAGCATAAGGCATCCCACAGATGCTTTTACGCCGCTTCTAATAAACAACCCGCGGCGCTCTATATCGAAGCTGAAGAGCAACCTATAACCGGTGAACGTCGCGACGTTAAATTACAATACGATTTGGAGATACGACGACGGCGACGTCGACGACGAGTAGTCAACGATCCGGAAGGTAGATACAGCTTGTACAATGAAGAGGAGGAAGAGGATTGTAGACCGTGCTCCGTGGAGGAACTGGCCAAGGCCTACTGTCAAAGCGACTTTGTTGTCAGGGGTACAGTTAGTGCTGTTGAAAATCGACTAAACTTGGAAGCTGCCGAACTTGTCGTTGCTATAACAAAGACCTTGCGTCGAGTCGAAGAAAACGAGGTACGGGTTTTTCCTTGCAATATCTCATCTCACCAATATTTCACCTATAAATCAAACAAAATTGATTCAATTTCTTGCGTTTCATATCTTCGCTTTTTCCGACAGGGAGGCAACGACGCGGATGTCGTCGAGTCACACGATCGAAGAAATCAAGTTCGCGTCAGAGTATCAAGTGCCTGCGACGCGCGACACGGGCAGGGCGAATTTGTGATAATGGCTAAACGTAGACTTGGTGACCTTATTCTGGTTTGTGCACCAAGATTGGAGACATGGGCGGTAACGGTCCGTGAACTGGAAAACGCTCCGTGCGTCCTTCGAAGTTAGCTTGCAGTATGCAATGGAACGTGTCTGTAAATAAATTGTATTTTTTTAATACTATATTACACCATGCTATACTAAACTCGATTCGACACGACTCAACTAGATTAGACTAGACTAGATTTTACCACTCAAACCAGACCAGACTACACCACACTGCACCGCACCAGACTAGTCTAGTCTAGCCTGGTCTAAACTACATTACATTATATTAAACTACACTACAGTACAGTACAGTACACTACACTACACTACACTACACTACACTACACTACACTACACTACACTACACTAGATTAGATTAGACTATACTAGACTACATTATTCTTTTCTATACTACACGAATGCCGATCTCCGAACTGTGATATTGTTTTCTAAAAATTGTATCGTGCAGAATATACTCGTTACATTTGCTCCGCATTATTCTATATTAATTCTACATACTCAACTTTGTCGTAAGAATGATCCGCTACCGTTCTCCGTTTTCCATTCGTTTCTTACTTCGTTACCGTGCAATGGATAATTTCATTTCCTGTAGTCTTATAGGCTTTAGAGCTTTGTACATACAGTTTGAGTCCGCATGTGTGACACATAGTACCGTTCCATGAAAAATTTCGTTCGAAATGAAATAATCGAATGTGTCTAGTTGCTTAACACTTGGTCGGTAAAGAATGTTGAGGATGTGGTTCAACTTACAATTATTTTATATCAGATTCATAAAATCGCACATAAACAAGAATTTCAATCGACGTTACATTTATCATTGGTTTATTTGTATTACACGATGCAGCATGAAAACAGCATCCAGTAGCTTGGGGCGAGTTGCGTGATCAGATGTAAGCCGTTCATTAGGTGACATTCGAATGTTTAGAGGTTTATAATCGTTCAGTGGTTATACGATCTTCTTTTTTAATCGATTTCATCCGTAGAGTTCTACTAGTTTTGTTGTCGATCGTCGAACGAAAGATTCTATTGTAACTTGAGTATCGGAAATGAACTTGCCTCGCGGTAGATTTAATAATAACAACGTGACCAATTTTCAGCATGGTAAGTATTTATCTTTTTCTTATTCGCATAGCAGTCGCAGTCGAATCGACCAGGTCACATTTGCGCATAGAAGCGAGCCCATGCGAACAACAATGCAATGACATAGGTTACATTGACACAACACGATACCACACGACACGACACGATACAATACGATACAGTACGATACGGTACGGTACAATACAATACGGTACGGTACGATACAATACGATATGGTACAGTACGGTACGGTACGATACAATACGATATGGTACAGTACAGTACGGTACGGTACCATACGGTACTATACGATACAGTACGATTACAATACGGCATGGCACGATACGGTATGGTGCGGTACTGTACGATGTGATACGGTACGGTATGATACGATACGATACGATACGGTACTGCGCGGTGCGGTACGGTACTGTACGATATGATACGATACGGTACGGTACGATACAGTACAATACGGTACGATACGATACAATACGATACGGTACGATACAAACATGACACTGCTACTCGCACGTCAACCGCAATTATCGCGTACTCGTGTAAGGGTAATTAGGACACAATGGCAAGACGAGATCATCCATGTTTGGCAAAACTACCAGTTTTTCAAATTCCCTGAGTAATTTATCTTCTATCCATTTGGTGATATAAGCGATGTTGACCGCTCTCTCGCCGACCGCAGGTTGTACGGTAAGAGTTACTTTCGGCACTGGTTTGAAACCGTACCATAAACGATCGGACGGCGGCGGTGGAATGTTCAACGAAAGACAACCTTCTATACTCGACACTGTAACCATTAAGCGAATTTCGGTGTTCGAGAAGCCCTCCATGGCCCTTCGTACATACGATAGCTCAGTCGCCTAATTATTGCATAAAAGAAAAAAAGATTTTCTGGTGTAACATGACCGAAATAACAAATATCAAAAGAACGATTACGATGAAAAGTATACTTACATGCTGAAAATATTTATTCGCAGCTATTCTATCCACTATATTGAGAAACTTTCTTCCAGATTTTTGCCCGGATAGGCTGTAACAAAAAGGTCCGATCAATCGATGATTGCGAAGTAGAACGTTACAGATGGTACAGATAAAACAACTTACTTTGTCTCCTTAGCTGTTGGACTGCACAACTGCGAGCTATCGTCATCTTCAGTAGACGTTTCCGGCGTGTCTTCCATGTCACTATCAAAAATTGGCGACTTGGTCGCTGTTTTATCTTTCTCCGGGCAATCCACAAGATTACCACCGGCCCCATTGTCACCACCACCACCCCCTGTAACACTACCACTGCCACCGCTGATCGTTCCGGTTCTCGTTAATTTCATTAAATTCAATTTCGTTTCGACGGTCATGGTCAAAGATCCTTTGTACGTTATGTCGACATCAAGCCAGAGACCCCTCTCGTTCGTCATTGGTTTCGTTATGTTGCGAATAATGGGAGACCCTTGACCTACTGCTACCTCCGAGACTAAAAGGCACTCCATAAAATATGGTAGTTTTATACTAGATAATTTCCGTTGTATTTTATCCTGTATCAGAGTTACAGTTTCTGGACACTTGTGTACATCGAACAATATACGAGCTACTAAACAATTGATCCAAAGTGTATTGTCGGTATACGGGGAATGTTCGTTTTCGAAAGTCGAACCGTTGTTTTCCAAATGTTTTGCCATGTACGCGTTATAGTTGAGTTCAGGTACATTTTCGAAGGAAGTATTGGTTGAGGCAGATAATTTTGATTCCATGGTTACGGGTCGCTGTGCCGATAACGTTGTATTCAATGTTGATGATGCATCGGTTGCGAAACACGCATCTTGCTTTTTCACGCGTCGTGTAGATGCAGAGACCAATCTCCTGTACCAATCTTCCTTCTCGCGATCAGCTCTAGCAAAAATAAATATTTTTATTCGGTTTCGCAATCTGCGACTATTCCGCCGTTTTTTCCGAGAATTCTTTTGCGAACGCGTAACCTGCGGCGTTCCCCCTCCTCCTCCTGCTCCGTCTATCGTTTCCCACTCGTCTTTGTCCTCCTCCTTCTCCTTTTCTCTTGCTCCCTCTCTTTTTTCTTCTTTCTCCTCCCCTCCCTCCAAACTTTCGAACTCAATTTTTATTTCTCGCGTTTTTTTCTTATCTTCTAACATTTTATTCTCATCACCTCTGATTTCGTCGTTGTCCTCGTCGATCTCATCGCTCTCGTTATTATCGTCGTCGTCCTCGTCGTCATCGTTGTCATCGTAATCATCATCATCGTCGTCATCGTTGTTATCATAATCATCGTCATCGTCGTCGTCGTCGTCGTCGTCGTCATCGTCATTTTCGATGTCGTTGCCGTCACCGTCTTGGTCATTGTTGTCAGAGAGCTCTTCTTTCCTGTCACCTTCTTCTTGTTTCTTTGCGTTTCTGTGGTAACGATCTCGTTCTTCTTGTGTCAACGTACCTCCATCTCTCGAATTCAATCTCTTTCGAAACTTGACTTGCTTTAATATCATTCGACGTTTCTTTTTCCTCCTCTCGATAAAACTATATCCACAACTATGACACTTGTTCGCATTCCCGTTTGTCGTACTATCATTTTCCTTCTCTCCTGCCCCTCTGTTGTCAATTCTGTTTTTCCCACTTCTCTTTTTGCTCCTTTTGCACATGTCTTCCACAGTTCCATCTTCTAGCACCTGTCTCTTGTATTCCATGTATTCGTTGTCAAATTCATCGTTGTCGAAATCAGAATAAAAATTTTCAACATCGTCCTCGTAGTCATCCAACTCGGCAGTATCTTCTACGTCTTCCTCTAACAATACTTCAGCTTCGCAAACGTGGTTTCCTTCCTCACCGTCTTCTTGTTTCTGTTCCCAGACCCGTTCTATCACAGATTCTCCTTCTTTCGTATTCGATTCGAGTATCGTTTCCCCTTGACCATTGTTTGTTGAATAACATTCGTCGTTTATCGCACCCTTGAAATTTACATTACAAACGTGTGATTCTTTTCTCTTAAGAGTAATACAAATTGGATATTTCTTACTCCATCTTCGCCTTCTGGCGAGTCCACAGGGAACAAGCTCTACCTTTGCTCCGGACAAATTATAAACTCTCTTTTTAACGAATTTCAATTTCAGTTGCGACTCGTTCCAAACAGCCTTCTTTGGTACTTTCATTCTAGTTTCCATTATACGCAATATACTGCCTTCTAGCCTGAAAAAAACGGATTTGGTGCGAGCCACGTGATAATTAGTGGGTTCATAATGGTATGGTAGTTCATTTAACCAGCCTTGAAATCTCTCGATTGCAGCATGCTCCTCTACCGCAGGAATTTCTAAAACAGATACTACTTGTCTGCTAGGAAATGTTTCATCCGGTAAATTTGTCAAAATCGTTTTGAACCTCGACATTGTATTGTAAAAAATTATCGTCGCAACAACACCTGTTACAAGACCAATCAGATATTCTGGTAACGGAGTAACATAATAAATGCAAAAGATTGCGACCAGAGCAGCAACCGACCTGTATGTCAGTTGACAAGCCAGTTGTTTCAACAAATGCGAAAAGATCACCTTGAAACTTGTTTGTGTTGAAAATACAGTTGAGCGAACATAGGAAGTTTGTTTTTGAATGCTGCCGAGGTTATCGCTGCCCAATGATTTTGTCAATGATATATTGGCTTTTGCACTAGGAGCAGGATCTTTATCAGTATCTGGAGAAAATTCTGATGCTTCTATGCCACTTTCGACGCACTCCTCCTGCAAACTTTTGTCCTTTAGACCTGTCTTTACACCAGAAAATCCTACATATCTAACCGGATTGCTTCTTCGATGAACTATAGTTGAAGTCGGTTCGTTCGTCTGCTTCTCGTTTCCTGTTTTATCATCACAGGGAGTAACGCATCCCTGATCTTCCGAATCGCTAATGCTTGAACTTTCTGCTCGAGAATGATAAGATTTCTTCTTGTCGCTTTTCATCTCTGACAGCTTCTCTTCGAACGTTTTTGTGAGTTTTCCTTTGATGTCCGACAACATTTTCCATGGAACTAAAGACGGCGGCGTGCCTTCCGGTTTTATATTCTCCGCGCTCATTGATCGGCATTCTGAATTGCTCTCGGAAATATCTGATTCCTGTGTAGATTTTTTTTCAGTACATCTCTGTGTAGAAGAGATTAGTTTAGATGAAATTCTTTCGCATTCGGGCACTTCATCTGTATTTGGATATATCTCTTCGAGTTCATCGTCACTGGCATGGAAATGAATTACAGGAACCGAAGTCGTAATAGGTTTACCTGAAAAAATAATAGACGCCATTAGCAAATCATCTATTGTACCAACAATTCTAATTAAATTACTCAAATAGCCACGAAACATATTTCGCATTATAGAGCTCACCTGTACCCTCTCTACTCTCGTCTTACCTTTTAGCATAGCCAATGTCACTTTTCTCGGGCTGTGCTTGGTATTCATGTTCAGAAAATATTTATTTTAACCAACGATCGATATACGAATGTTCTTGCATTGAAATTCATATTCCATCAACATATTTTTGATCACACGCGTCATAATTCCGCATTGATTCCCGTCGAATTGTTCGAACCAGTTATCTGTGATTCACTTGTTATTTATGATTGTGACCGATAACGATCGGACAAACATTTCCGTTCGTTATCCAAGAACCATGTCTAATCTTCATGTCGTCTTTTCATGCACATTCGACTGTGCCGGCGACAACAAACAGACCACATTCGCAAACGATGTTATTCTTCTGCTTCTGCGCGCAACGATACTAACAATGATTATGTATTTTCTTCAGGCATATACAATTAATTGTCAAAGTCACAACGTAACAAGAGTACCGAAAAATGTTGATTCGTTTATCTGTACAAATGCTCTTTCTCCTTATTATTACACGTAGCTATGCATGTATATATATCTCATTCAACGTCAGCCAAACAATCGTCCGCCAACACATACATATATGGATACATATCATACCTATGTATGTTATGTTTGTGTATGCATGCATGTATATATATTCTATACTCTATAGTTTGCAGCTACTCTATACAATCGCGATTTGAAGACCTCTTCTCATTATCCTATTGCACATTATTTAAGAGTATACAGACGTTCTACAAGGAAGACAGAATATATGTATATATACATATGTATAGTTATTAGTTTTAAGGGTTTTGGGGTGGTTTCTACATAGTCTGTAATCAAAATTCTAAATAGATATATCAGATACACTCTTACATCAGGTATGGGATTTAAATGGCAGATTTATATGGCCCGATCCGAGGCTTTTTCGAAGGCTACGCCCCCTTGTCAAAGTTGACGAACCACTTCAGGCTCGTACCGTATGAACTGCGCGTAGCGCATTAGGGCGACTCTCGTATCAATAGATTTCCACATCACCCATGAGCACCTTGAGGTAATATCTGGTAATATCACAGACGAGGTATAAGGTTAGACCTATCATGCCTATACCTCATCTGTGCTAAACTCCCGGGCGTGAACACTCTCATTTCCTCTCTGTCGACACATCGATCTCGAAGGCGGACGGGAAAGTAGTCGTACTTCATTATCGACAATGTGTACATTAGTTTTCTGTTTTAGCGGTTATACATGATGATTTTATTTTACTCCATCGTATTCTCCATTTCTGTCATTGCTTGGCAACGTCAAGTTCTTATGTTTTATGTCGTCTCTAGTATGGAAACCTACCTATAAAACCGAAGAAACTAGAAATGTATGGTTATGTATCGTGTCTTTCCAATAATGTCTACACAGTTGAAACATTTAATCTATCATAAGATCGAGAACGAACAATTTTTGGTTGAGTTGGTACTGTGAGTCAAAGAATCGTAAGGAAGGAAAAAACGCAGTACAATATGACAATTAACTAACCGACGTATGAGATACAGAAATTAATTATCTTTGCAATTTATTCTTACTAGAATGTTTGATGTTTCCCGAAATGTATTTTATAAACAGATATGTGGTGATGTACGATGTACTGTTGCGCGCGAACATACATGAGCCACGTGTCCGTGACGTTATCGTTGTCCTTTAAATGCATGCGCGATATTGTTCGAACACGAAAATTCCGAGAATATTTCGATAAATTGAAAAGCATTCTCATATTTTCAATAAAAATCGGAATGCGCAATAAGGCAGATTGACTACGTTGAAAAAGATATTGAATTTTTCAGGGACACGATGCGCACGTGAAAAAAGTGCATTGTTATTGTAAAAATGTGTGCCATGTGACGTATTGTTTCCAACGTTTATTATCTCTTGTCGCTACTGCGACGATTAAAATGACAATGACAGTGAAATAAGGCATGGCTGGTGTCGACTTATGGAAAAAATATTGTTGAAATAAATATTTAATGCCGCTTGTCATATCGTAGTCTTGGTGAATCTCACGGAAATGAAAATGAAAATAAAAGTAAAGGAGCGGATATTTTTCAACGACTTCATATCATGTCATGCACATAATTAATGCTTCAAGCGTTTCATTGAAAATTCTTTTACATCGTCGGGAATCCGATTCTACAAAATGAGAACTGAAAGTCTCGTATGTCGCACAAAATATATTTTGAAACTTTTTTGTCGTACAAACGGAATTTATTCTGCAAAAAGATAGAGTTTTGACTTTGCTCAACGGATGCGTGGGACCAAGCATCAAATTATTTTATAAACAATGCAACTGATACCTTTTGCACAGTTTCTTTTCATTATCGGTATGTTCTTCTTTATTACCGATTCAACGGGACAATCTGATGAGTCTAGTCGCTTGGATTCTTTTAAACAAGAGGTACGACATGGAATTATATTAGTGTTAGGTAAAAAAAATTGCTTTTGTAAAACTACAAGTATAACAATGGCGATCCCACTATACAAATATAGAAAAACACGGAGCTGGTACCAGAACAAGACGAACCTCTTCTAATATTTTCCACATTGGATGGTTCTCTCATAGGTGTAGAACAACGCTCGGGGCATATACTATGGCAGCAGAGCAATGGTAATGTCAATCAATTGAAGTAATGGTAAAAATTTCTCATTTCTTTGGTATTACTGGAATCCTCACCTTTCCAATTTGTTACAGAGCCAGTCGTCAAAATGCCTATCGATATCTCGCGAGCGTCCACGGTGTATGTACATACTTATCGATTGTAATTGTCATATTTATTTGTGTATTTTCTTTAACCATCTTACAGACCAATGTTTTTGCCGGATCCAAAGGATGGTTCTTTGTACATATTTGGTGCGGAAACCGAAGCTTTGAAGAAATTACCGTTTACTATTCCTCAGCTTGTGGCAAACAGTCCTTGTCGTAGCAGCGACGGAATATTATATACAGGTAGAAAAGAAGACACATGGTTCAGTGTGGATCCTCGAACTGGAGAAAGAGAGCAGTTGTTGGGTTTCGACAAAGTTAAAAACACTTGTCCTGTGGAGATGCAGGATGGTGTTTTCGTGGGACGTACAGAATATAACATTATCATGGTAGATGTCAAACAGAAAAACAGAAAATGGAATGTCACGTTCTATGACTATTCTGCCGCTAAAATGGAACCTGAGGGAATAGAGAATTACGGTCAGTTATGTTCATTAGAGTTACTATCGCTATCGTTATCCCTGTTGCTATTGCTGTTGCATCTGGTATTGATTGTTATTGCTACGGCTATTGTCATTTGCTATTACAATTGCTAAGTGGACGTTACCGTTCTCTTGCCTTGTAGATTTGGTTCATTTCACGACGAGTTCGACTGGTCGCATCGTTACCGTGGATAGAAGGCTAGGGATTGTTCTTTGGGATTTGGATGTACAGAGTCCGGTAATAGCTGTATATACCGTCAGGAAAGATGGGTTGCTCGCAGTTCCTTTTACCAGTGTTGCCGACGGAACGATGGACCATCTGTTGGAACGTTTTGCGAGCAAACCGAGCGACATTAAGTTGTTGTAAGGATACAACTTTATCTTGTTTTATCTTGTCCGAGCCTGTTGAAAATAGTCGGTAACGTTATTTCGCATACACGTAACGTACCGTGATGTTAGTGTTTCAATTTTCGTTGCCCCAGTTCTTTTCTTGTTTTCGTTACTGTTCTAGTCCAACGCTGTACATTGGCCAACATAGACACGGCCTATATGCTCTACCATCTCTCGTCGATTCTGCAACGGCTACGATATCGAGTAACATCGAACAGTTGCTGTTAGAGGGTCCGTTGTCGGTTCCACAGTCGGGAAAAAATGATAATGCGGTTCCTGTATCTGGTGGTGGTCACGCTGACGCATATGTCGACGATGATGTCGCGGAGAGCGTTCCTCAGACAGGATATCGAACGATGATCGCATTAGGTAATCACAGTTACATCCAAATAGCATGTCCTATTGTGTTAGAAGATAAATTGACTTCGGTGGTGAAAATGAATTTGGTCGATTCGATTGAAACAGGACATTACGAGATACCAGCGGAATACAGACTGCAGAATCAACAACCGCTCCAGATTACCGGCCGATCCGATCCTGTGATCGAAACTTTACCGTCCTTCTTACGATACTTGAATTCAACGAAAGAATCGCTGCTGTCGTTGAGTTTGCGAACCGACAACGGTAAATACGACGAATCCGCCGAATCTAGTGATGTGAGAAATATGGATTGGCATGATATTTTACGGCACGTGTACATTGCCATCAAGAGCTGGTATTATCAGCAAGAAAATAAAGGACTGAAATTGGCATTGATCGCATTGGTGGGATGCATTTTGGCCATGTTTTGGTATTTAAATGCACAATTTAAAGAGTTTCAACAACTATCGCAGGTACTCGGTCTACTGTATTATAGGAATAGAACAGAATAGAATGAAATAGAATATTTCGTCAATGTATAATGTACGTTCTCGATACTTATTTCGTAATCGCGTCATGTTATCTGAGATTCGACATATAAAATTTGTCTCGATGATTTGAAAAATCATTTTTGAACGACAGGGTTCGCGAGAAAGTAGTCGCACGAGTAACGATTACTATTACGGTGTACGATCGAACGCGCTCGCAGTACCGGAAGACATAGGCGAAGGAGTGGTAAAAGTTGGTAAAATCACTTTTGATACCAGCCAAGTATTGGGCAAAGGATGCGAAGGAACTTTTGTGTACAGGTACTATCATAGCGATCCATCCGTACTTTTGCACGATCCCGGAGTCTACAGTCGTTCTGTATTGGCGTGTCTGTCTTTTGATTCCAGAGGCGAGTTCGATGGTCGTTCCGTAGCGGTGAAACGTTTGTTGCCGGACTGCTTTACATTCGCGGATCGCGAAGTAGCACTGCTCAGAGAATCGGACGCGCACGCGAACGTCGTACGGTACTTTTGTACCGAGCAGGATCGAATGTTTCGATATATCGCATTGGAGTTGGCCGAGGCGACGTTGCAAGATTACGTTGCAGGAAAATATGCTAGATCAAAAATATCTGCGAAAAGCATTCTACGTCAGGCTGCGTCTGGACTGGCTCATCTACATTGTCTCGATATCGGTGAGGTTTTCGTTTTTCAAATACCAACATGTATTTTTATCATATCGTATCGTACCGTATACAGTGAATTCCCGATATAAGTCACCTCCGCGGTTCTGGCGGGACATTCAGAAGAAATCTGTGATTCTCGCCGAACGTTGCATTCGAAATACACATTGTACGCTGGAAACGTAAATGTCGCTAGCCGTCTATATGTCCTAAACCTGTGACATATAGACGGATAGTGACAAGAAGGCTAAAAAAATGTCTTTCTCTGATACAATGTTGCACGTACAAACGGACAGCGAAGCTCGAGAGCCGTCGCTACCGAGGAGTGTAACATAATACGGTCGTGTATATATATCGGTGTGAGACCAGAAGACCACTACTAATTCAATTGCAAAACTTCTTTATTTTTCGTTACCCGACCGTGTTATGTTACACTTCTCGGTGGCGGCGGCTCTTGAGCTTCAGTCCTTACGAGGTATACTCGGCGGTAGTGTGAACAGTTCCAGTGACCTCTAAACGCGAGGCTTGCAGTGATTTATTTCGGGAATTCACTGTACTTATATTAGCTATTGCATGCTTATCGAATACCAGTGTACGATAATACGGTATGTACAGTATTGGTATATTACAATTGATATGTAGGAATCGTTGTTATCAGGAATGTAAGTTTTACGATGTGTTTATAGTGCACCGGGACATTAAACCTCACAATGTATTGTTATCGGCACCGGGACCACGCGGAGAAGTTCGAGCGATGATATCCGACTTTGGATTGTGCAAGAAACTGCAGCTGGGTCGCGTATCTTTTTCTCGTAGATCCGGCGTAACGGGTACAGACGGTTGGATAGCGCCGGAAATGTTAAATGGAAACAGGACGACCTGCGCTGTGGACATTTTCTCTCTTGGCTGTGTTTTCTACTATGTTCTCTCCGACGGGAAACATCCATTCGGAGATCCGCTGCGACGACAAGCCAACATACTTTGTAAGATATTGCTCGTGATTCGACTGTACCGGACCAAACTGGAAGACAGCTTTAGTTTCTCGGTTGTTCTCCAATTCGATGTACCATGTCGTAGGCGGCGAAAGCGACTTGTCGGCCCTTTGCGAAGATATTTCCGAAAGCGACAGGGAACTTGCATTCATGCTGATAAAGACTATGATCGCAAACGATCCATCAGAACGACCACCGGTGATCACTGTCCACGAGCATCCTATATTTTGGGAGCCCTCACGAATACTCGCGTTCTTTCAGGTACACTTTTTCTCTGCATGACGTACAGTAACGAATAGGTAGATTAGATAGACTCGAATACGGAATATAAATATTCTCGATGGTTTTCTCTATACGACCTTCGCTTTCTCGAAAACCGTGTCATTAGGATGTGAGCGATCGAGTGGAAAAGGAACAGACCGACAGTCCGGCTTTAATCGCGCTAGAAACTGGCAATCACCGAGTTGTGCAGGGTGACTGGAGATTATTCATCGACGTGGAAGTTGCAACCGATCTTCGAAGATATAGAAGCTATCGTGGAGAGAGCGTTCGAGATCTTTTGAGAGCGTTGAGAAACAAGGTAGGGAGACAGGAAAGAGGAGACGGATGACGTCTCGCGAGGATAATGTAAAATATAGTTACAGTACACTTTGTCATTGAAACGGTATGTTTTCTTTTTTTTTTGTTGTAGAAACATCATTACAGGGAACTGAGTCCGGCCGCTCAAGAGAACCTCGGGGATATTCCGGACAAGTTCATCGATTACTGGCTTTCCAGGTTTCCCTGTTTGTTGTCGCATGTGTGGTGCGCCATGCAAACGTTCCGCGATGAACCAACTTTCCGAGACTACTACCACATGGATTACAAGTTTGCGAATCACGTTTACAGTATGCAGTCTGCGGGAGACACGACGGACGCGTATCCAGCCAATTACGCGATACCGACCGCTTCCTGGAGAGTCGGAGGCGATAACATTGATTGGAGTCCGAACAAAACTAGATATCGTGGACACCGAAGGAAACACGAGAAAAAGAAAATCGAAGTACCGCTTGCTTGGACCGTACCGTCGTCGAGTTAACAAGCCTAGTTTCTTTTGTCGCTTCGACAAGATTGCAAGACTATTTCTTCTTCTTGATTGAAACGGTACAAGTCAGCGGCCACCAGCCACAAGCTATAAGGCAGCGTACGTGCACGCGTACCTACTTATGGATACCGCATACATATGCATATGGCTCATGAAAGTATTCGAACGCCGTTTAAAACAGTATAACTTTTTTTTTAATTCAAACAAATGATGTGCAAAAAAGATTTTGAAAAAATGACAATTGGTAAGAATTACATGAGGAAATAAAAATAGCACTTTTTATAACTTTTTTATTTGAGCTTGTAATGAAAATTTAAAATATGCGTTTTGTAAATCTATGTTAGTTGTACATATGCTGAACATTTACATATATTATTTACATATGCTGAACATTTACATTATTACAAACGTGTTTCGATGGGTGCCGTTTTTATCTGCGTCAACCGATTTCGATGAAATTTTCAGTATGTGTATAACTAACATAGATCTACAAAACGCATATTTTAAATTTTCATTACGGGCTCAAATAAAAAAATTTTGAAAGTGTCTTTTATTTGCTCTTATAATTCCTAGCAAGTGCAATATTTTTTAAATCTTTTTAGCACGTCATTCGGTAAACCAATTCTTCTAAGTGCTCAAAAAGAGTCAGGGCGGTTGGTCCAATTTAACGACGTTCGAAAACATTCGTGAGGCAGTGTATATACGCACACGCATACGCATACATATAAAGAGAAGCGTATTTATATGAAGCGTGTACGCGTACACTCGGACTCACACCCATTCGCTCAGTCACATTCTTTCTTGACTATCGAATCAGTTTGTAAAAAGTACTAAACGTAATGCGGAGAAATCAAGACAATTGTAAATAATACGGTACAATCATGACGAATACTTGTTAAATATTGCATTTTACTATAAATATACAAGCGCAGTAATAGATGGAAACGTTGATTAATTCTTGTAACGACAATTTACCGGCCATAAATGGATCATAAATGACTTTGCGGTGGTATGCGTATGGAAATGAAATGATGCGCGGAAATATTTTCAGGTACAATGAATACGCGAGGTGGTGATCACAAGAACTCATGGATGTACGCTTCCGTCGAATCTACGCGTTCTTTGAATACAGTCAAACTCATTTTTACTCGCGACCGTTGCGTATCTCTTTATGATTGTTTGCAACGTTCCGAGGCTAAATGAAATAGAAATAGAGGTATGGACTAGACGAAAAAGAGGAAAAGTAGCGGCGGACGATACGCATGTACGAACAGTACACGAAAATATGCTAGATCGTGTGCGAAAAAAAAGAATATTCGATCAACGATTGGTTTCGCTTGTAACGCGACAATAACGCGATACGCGAGGAGGACGGTGACGATCGCAAAGGTTGATGTTCGCGTTCGCGCGCACGGAAGCGTATCTTTGTTGAATGCAACGATAACGGTGCGCGATACGGGGTCTACTTAGATAATATGGACTTTCATCGAATAACTTTCAATCGAACCTTCCCTTGTTTCTCTTCCCTTTCCTTTCGGAGGAATTCAGGATCGTTCCAGTACTGAACTTCGCCGCTCGCGTATAACACAAAAATCACATTGGTCACAATAAAAACGCCAAGAACGATCCAAAAGACGAGTCTCCACTCGTAGAGACCATCGTGGGGAGTCAAGACGCCGACGATGTACGGGGTAATGATACCGGAGACTGCGCCAAGGCCGTTCACAACTGCCATCAAAGTGCCAGAATAATTTGGACTGAGATCGAGTGCGTTCACTTTCATCCCCGGATAGAAGGTACCTGAAAAAGAGTGGTCGAGGAAAAGGGTTGTGACCAACCGAACGATCGATCGAGATCAACTCACGACCGAACGATTCACGTTGAAGTTGAAGTTGACGAGCGCAGAACCTCGGATCATAAAGGTTGTCGAAATACAGCGTGGTCCGTTTAAGTAAGGCCACCTTAAATATCTCTTCAGGTTATTGTGATGCAAAAAATATTTGTTACGTAACGTGCACGGTGTCTGTGTGTGTGGACCAAATATCTGGCAAGAATATTTTCTTCCGAAAGTAATTTGCTTCGGAGTTATCAAGGTAGGTCATCGGTGTTTTTTCGATACATAACTACAGTTTTTTTCTTCCTATTGCATGAGAAGTACATCCAGATATGTATAATAACGTGACCTTGAAATGACCTTGATCTTCGAAAATTAAAGTCTTACCTACAACTGATGTCTATCAAGATCGTAGGCTTTGGCCAAGATTCTACAATCAAGAGCGTGAATGTAAATAAATATGTGGAGTGTAAATGTCTGGTGTGACATTTTAAATAATCAAATAATTGGTCCTTGTTTCATAAATGGTATTTTAAATGGAGAAGAATCTGCAACATTCTTGCAAAATGAGCCACAAATACTTGTACAAGATGTACCACTAGACATCCATTTAAGAATTTGGTATCAGCTCGACGGTTGTCCGGCACATTCGACACGTTTTGTCAAACAAATTTTGGATGTAAAATTTCCAAATCGATGGATTGGTCGCACTGGAGTTGTAAGATGGCCATCGTGTTCACCAGACGTCGCACCGATGGACTTTTTTGTGGGGAAAATTGAAACAAACAGTTTATAATGAACAACCAACTACTCCAGAGGACATGAAGAACCGAATGTGCTGATATTAATTCCGAAACAATTGAAAGATCTGTACAGTCGGTCATTGCACGTTTCATGAAATGTGTCACCGTAGAAGAACACCATTTTTAACATTTCTGATGATAACTTAAGAGAAAGTGAGTGTGTTGTAACAGTTAATACACACACACGCACACGCACACACCGCGCATCTGCTGATCGATATTTTTAGTGTGATGAAAAATATTTTCTTCGCATTCACAAGTTCAGGAATCGTGGTCGAAGATATATTCGACATCAGTTCTAGGTAAAACTTTAATTTTCGAAGATCAAGGTCATTTAAAGATCATGTTATTATACATATCTGAAAGTATTTTTCGATCAGTAAAACAGGATTTATTGTACGATGCAAT
>CAJYYF030000071.1:0-34206 GCA_913789895.3 Seladonia tumulorum
ATCATATTTTTTTAAGTCCGAAAAATTCATTAACTTTGCGATGCCATACCGATTCACCGTGATTATCGCTTACAGCGCGTTCAAGTTTCCAGCGATGCACGCGTCAATGCTATACTCTCGAATTTATTGCTCGGCTATGGGGCGGAGTATTTACTTGAAAAATCAGGAGCACGTAGTTTAAAGATTGAGGAAGGCGATCATATTTTTTTAAGTCCGAAAAATTCATTAACTTTGCGATGCCATACCGATTCACCGTGATTATCGCTTACAGCGCGTTCAAGTTTCCAGCGACGCACGCGTCAATGCTATACTTTCGAATTTATTGCTGCGTTATGGGTCGGATTGTTGACTTGAAAAATTAGGAGCACCTAGTTTAAAGATTGAGGAAGACGACTATATTTTTTTCAGTCCGAAAAATTCATTAACATTACGGTGTCATACTGATTCACCGTGATGTCAAAGTTTTCGACTCCCATTAAACATTGTGACTGTATAAATTTTTCGAAACGTTTATGAAAGCTGAAATGGACGTTCCTCCGTGTAGTAATATACCGGGTGGCTCAAAATTTTATTCCAATCCCAAATCTCTCATGATACTTTTGTAACTACTAGTAGAAATTAGAATATATGTAAATAGAATTGATTTGACTCCATTGTTTAGTGATGATGTAGAAAGCTTTACAACTTTCGAACCAATATATTCATGTACTTTAATACATTGAAGATGCCTCTTGACATTTTAGTATAAGTACTGCATGAAATACAGATACGCATAAAGTTGACCCTATTGAGACCGTGCTAGTCTGAACGAACATTTCTTAACACGACAGAACACGATGCCACTTGATACCTTGACTGGCAAACTAGATACCTCAACAATTGCATAAACTAAAATAAGTTGTTCGATGAAATGAAAATTGAAAAAAATTAAATGTATGATATTTAGTCCTCCAACTTTTTTTTACAGATCTTAATCAAATTTGGTAGAATGAATGTATTAACATAGAAAAAGACTAAAAACCTGGACAAATAATTCCGTCACCCGCATACGGGTGGCATGGCAGTGACGTGTTAAACTGCTTGCGAAGCTCCTGCTGCCTTTAACGAAACGTTCTCTGGTTCCCGAATCAAATGGATATTTTCCGAATGAAATTGACCTGGATTTTGCTCGAGTCCCTGCACCACAAGCCCTTGCATCACCGCGGGAGTCTTCTCACGCCTAGCACACACCAAACCAACAGTCGTAGAACCTGTTACTCGCCGTGGAGTAGCATAAGGATCGCAGAAACTGGCTGGAACTCGCTTCGCTCGAGCCCGGTCAGTAATATCTAAGGATCATTAACGCATCCTCGTCGAGAGGAAAACCGACGCGGCGGGACGTAGACCATTCTGATTGGGAAACTGCCTCTAGCGCGCGCGAGCAAGACTTTGATCCGGCTCCGCTTATGCTTGTTATCGTGCTGTCTCTACTCCTCCTTGGATAGCGTACAACGAGGATACGCGAGCCGGTGACACTACGTCGTCGGTGTCAAGGATTCCGAAGGATGCGCTGCGCAGCTAGCCTATACCGAGATTTATTGGGTTATTTGCGTATATGTTACAAGGCTACCAGCGGCAAGTGACACCGTGGATCCTGGACGGAAGACGAGCATCGTACAAGTCAACCTTTTTGGCACAACGTCGCGTTTATGGGAGACGAAATATCAAATTTCTCCGTTGCAGGAACGCTAGACATCATTCTCTGGCTGCCTATGTACTACTTCATCTCATTATACCATTCTACAGACGGGAATAAAAATATTGGAACAACTGCTAAACTAGCTTTTGAGGGTATAATTCTATCCGTGTATGTGAATGCAAAGAATAAATTGATATCCAGTTGATTTCCTTAGAAGTTGCAATCATTACGTCTATAATATAGAGGACTACACACAAAGTAGTGAATAAAATTGAACTCCGTGCTGATTATACACTATAGAAACGATTAATTTAGTACTTTTTTTTTTAATTTTAGAAGTCTATACCAATCGAAACTATTAATTTAGTATTTTTTTAAATTCTAGGAGTCTATACCGATCGAAACGATGAATTTAGCGTTTCTCAAAAATTCTAGGAATCTATAGCAATCGAAACGATTAATTTAGTATTTTTTAAAAATTCTAGAACTCGTGCAGATATGATTTAAGAAATTGTAAAAGGATCTATATATAATGCACCGTCTTGAAATGTTTAGCAACTTTTAAATACCGATCCACTTGTCAAATTATTGAAAGCCGTGCGATCGAAAATGTAGGAAGAGCTCTGACATTCCAATTCGAATTTATCGCGCCACTCACAAGCGACGAACAATTTTAGAAAGGATTCAAATAGGACACTGTTAATGGATCCGCAGTGTCGTCTCTGTACTTCGATTATGTGTCCGTCCCGGCGGTTTTTCGAATGAATAAGTGGTTTCTGTCGATGATTCTAGGACGAAGTGGTCAACGAATGAATAATAGATCGACGTTCGACATTCTTTCGATCGTTGCGCGGCGTGCTGCGATTTCACGGTACACGCAGCAAGACATTTTTACGTCTCCAGTTATCTGGTAAAACAAGCTGGATTGACTCGTCAGTGCAAAGGTTAAGGCAACACTCGCGGTTAATTAAGTGCTAAATGATGATTTATGAGGCGAGCCTGGCCGAGTCCCATCGAAAAGCATGATGCTGCGAGAGCCATGATGATTCTTGTTGATGGCTGGAACTAACCGAACGAAGACTTCATGCGGATGTATGATCGAGAACAGTCCTCACCCTTTGATACATTAAAAAAAATTCAAATGAGGCTGGTAGAAAAGATAAAATAATATGGAACAGTTAATTCATTGCATTCAATTCATTCTTTTAATTCATTTAATTCATTGCATTTTTCTTCTACTTGATTTTATTAAGTTCCTCTCGGTTAAAGAATCGTGATTTGCGTGGAATCGAATGGCAATCAACAGTAGTTGAATTTATTAGGTGTAGAGAAACATTCTTCCTGAATTCTTGCTGAAAAATAATCACAGAAGCTTTATCATCGTTATTCATGACTTTGCGCCGTCATTGTGGCAGCTGTGCATAACTTACGATAAAAGCTTGACGATAGCGAATTAATAAATTCAGCGAGGCAGTTTTTAACGTCGTCAACCGATTCCAAACGTGTGTCTCTTAAATGGTGTTGCAATCGCTCAAAGTAACGGAAACAGAAGGAAGCCAAGAGAAGATGACATTCGTCATGGTTTTAGGAAAAATTCGCAAATCTAGGAAAGGACCTTGTTAATTGTCACAGAATTCTCAAACCAATGAAACACTTGCAAAATATTTAAATTGAACCTACGAAGTGAATTGGAAAGGACTAATCTGTATACCTAATTCATCGTGCCACATTTTCGCGAAAAACTGAGTGCCAAGAAGTCCAAATAAAGTCATCGAACGTGCCCGTTACACAACCGCGAATTATTAGATAATGTTGATATTACGAAACCCGGTGATTACTCTCGCTTCCACGGAATATCATCCGCGCGGCTCCGTCGCGAAAAGCAGAAAAGAGTAATTGCATAATTCGCGATGAACGTTCCTCGCAAGGTCTGCTCGCGGAAGCCGGCGACAAACGGGCGAAATATTGTCCGCTAATTACGCAAATTAACGTGGCGGAGATTCGAAGGGCCACGGTTAACAATTCAATAAGGGAATTATTTACAACTTCTGTGCAGCGATCATTATGTATAATTATTTCATTCCATTCAATTACATCCAAGGTAACCCACTTTAAACATGGATACTCCCTGCGGTTCGAATTGAACAGGGTTCGATGAATTGCCGATGAAGAATCGCCGGTATAAACGTCGAAGGACACCTGAAGGTCGTTCGTTTTGTACACACTGCATTTTCCACGATAAATCAACCGACCAATTGAGAAGCATTACTTCTCCGGCACGTAATAGGAGCATTCGTATTATACTCGTTCCCTTAAGAAGAGGCTATTTCCACCTGGTTGCACACAGAATTGCGGTTTCGAGCAACATAGTACGTTACCACGTCCACAATGCCACTCGCCAAGTGGCATTCAGCGGAATTTAATTTTATAATAATACGGCACCATTAAGTATGCCAGCTGACAACGATGTTGCAAAATGTCTCTGTAGAAAGCCACCATCGAATGGTCTAATTAAGCAGTAATCATCGTAGTGACCTTGGGACGCTGACCTTCTGTGCCCCCTGAATTTTGTAATCGAAGGGAAAAGTATACAGAAGATACTCTAATTTTCCACGGGATCGATGAAACTCGTGT
The DNA here is from genome assembly GCA_913789895.3 of Seladonia tumulorum. Classification (NCBI taxonomy): domain Eukaryota; kingdom Metazoa; phylum Arthropoda; class Insecta; order Hymenoptera; family Halictidae; genus Seladonia; species Seladonia tumulorum. Next base: position 4,313 of record CAJYYF030000071.1, read on the forward strand.
GAACTGTTTTTGACCGACTTCCTCCCGTTACGCTACAGTGTTTTGAACCCTCCCGAAGGTCGCTCGCCCACTCTAAGCGAGCGAGAAGGATCTAACACGTTGTAGAAACACAGGAAAGCTGTTAATGACATCGCGCTGCCACCGTGACCCCGGTGCCACGGCTAACTTCACGGTTCCCGTATTTCGTAATCGACGAGCCAACTCGAAATTACAAATGGACCAGCTCTACTCGACAAATAATCGTCTCGATAAGCGGCACGATAAATTTCCATAATAATCGCACGGCTAAAACGCTCAGCCTTGCCTCAATCTAGCGCCGATTGATTCTCGATTTTGAACGGCGAGATCGTAGATCGTTTTCGTTTTCCTCCTTGAGAGGATTTTGCAATGCGGGACTCATCGCGTCATATCCTTTTTTCTGCGACGAAGGCTGCAGATACCTGGCAAATGTCAAATCACTTTCTAAGGTAATTCATTCATTAACCCTTGCTTAACCGAGTTCAATGTGCTGTTGTGTTCGCTGTGGGGTTAAATGATGATGCTATGGTGTTTGAAGAGCTTTGGAAGTTACGGCAAGTTCATTTAGGTATCCGGACAAAGGTGCATAGAATTCTTTTCAATTGCAGAAGAATATAGAATTATATTTTTTTTTTTAAGTTTATTTTCAAGTGTAGAATTAAAATCAATCGAGTATAGAAATATTCGCTATAAGTGACTTATATTTAATCATAGTTACATGTACTAATAATGTACTAATAATCACGTCAATCTTTTCTCTCACTAGGCGAATAATATACTGGACTATAATGTACTAAAATAAAGCATAATATTAGAAATAACTAGAATATAATATACCAGAATATAATATAGTATGCCAGAATATGACATACTAGGATATTGAGCTTCCGCAACCCTATTCATATTTATGACGACACTTACTACTTGACGTTTGCCGACGTAATTATAATGGCCGACGAATTAGATAAACCTGTACTATTATACAACACTCCCGGTGCGTTAAAGCAAGATTCATTTCAAATTTACCAATTCCAGAAGCCTTTGGGGGCCCGTCTAATCCACGACTTAGCTACCGGAAGCATATTAATAGGCTCTTTAATGGCCATGCTGTATATAAGAAACGCTTATTAATTTACTTTGAGGAATGGAACGGTTCCTAAATTAATGATTCAAAACCGTCAGATTAAGAATATGATTAAAACACTCACAAAGGACATTTGTTATTCGTGTAACTGTTATGAACTCTAAAAATATTTGACTACTAGGGTGGTCTGTCCGGTGAATGAACACTTGAAGCTGCAGGTCTGTTAAAATTAGTATTCGCAAATCGTCATTTAATTTTCTGCATATTATTTCTGTAAGAAGGTTATGTGTCATCGATAAGATCTTACATTCCAGAACATAATTATATCAATATTTTACGGTTATTGCTTGCAATGAATACTTGAGGGGATTAAACAAAATATGGGTGAAATTGCCAACGAATGGATCATGAGTGATCCATTTCTAATTAATGAACGGATTATTGAATCATCTCAAAATTACTGATTTCGCGATAACAATTACTTTGAATACAAACGATGTGGTTCCAAAGACTGCTAAATAAATTATAGTACAATTACTGTATAAATTTTAATACGAAGAGGAGGCCATAAATGTTACGTTTAACACCCGAATGGCGGGGCTCGGGTCCATTTAGACCCAGTGTTTTAAGGGCATCGCCTAGCCATTCATTTCTTGATGATAAATCTCGATAAAATACGGTTAAAAATATATTTTAAAAAATTGACGAACAACGATATACATTACACAATTATGTTAATTTGCTCTATCTGTTCCGGTCACGGTTCCTGTTCTGAAGGTCTTCCGAAAGGAATTGCAACAGTTCGCAGGCCCCGAGAGAAGGGCCCTCGGAAGCAACCCTTCGCAGATGAATCATGGGGGGGAAACACAGCCGGTAAAAATTCATGGGCGGATTTCGGCGGGTCCGTGCACGCGTTCCGTAATTGCGTGGCAATTATCGTCGACCCCGGGCGTCGTGTGACCTTACGGGGAATGCTCGTTTGAATTCCTGCATTTCGCAATTGGCGGATGCTCGTTGTACGCGTACCCGGCCACGTACTAGTCAGGCAGCGTGTCGGTGATGTTTTTCGACGGTTGAACAAAGACGAAACCAGACGGCAAGCGAACGCGAACGACGAAGAGGAAGCGACATAGTATGACATAGTACGACGAAGGAAGACGAGCTACGGCCTCACGGTTGCTCGGGTCGGGCCGGTACGCGGGACGCATACGGAAAATCTGAGTCCAATGTCAAGCGGATGATCCGCTACCGCCCCCGCGCCTCTCGGAATAGTTCTTTTTTTTTTAATCCGCCGTTCTGACGGTCAACCGATGGCAATAAAAGGTTACGTAACGCGAGGCCTAAATACCAATCATGCGCGATCGCGAGCGCGATCCTCGGGATGACACCGCTCGGACGAGAGCATCTGCATCTGGATGCGCGATCGTCTTCGGCGATCGATCAATCGGTCACCGCGTGAATCACGCACCGGGGAACGACGCGACGTCATCCGAAAGGCCGAGATCGATAAACGCGGCGTCGATTGACCGAACGTGGACTGGAATCGAGACGAGCGGATTAGGATTCGTAGATCGTCAGAGAATCTTCTGGAAGACCTCGAGGACAGGCGGCGTTGGGCCCCCTGTTTTCAAAGTTCGTGATCGATACGGTCCTCCATTGTTCCTTCCATTTCTAGATCTTTCGTGAAATTTCGCGTTAGGTGACGTCAGCTTTCGAATAAGTTCACGCTAAAAGTACGCGAGCTTAGACTTTGCGGTTAAAGTTTGTGTTTTATGGAAATACCACGGTTGCATCGAGACATTGCATGATTTTTTTTTTAACACTAGATTGCCGGATGAACAAAGAGGTATCAGGTCAGATAGTATGGTAATGATGACGATCAGATGCTTATCTTCATAAGTCTATTAAAAATCAACGTGTTTAGAAACAAAAATTATTTCAGTTTTTCTATATACAGGGTGCTCCTAACTCGAGCATCTAAAATATCGCCCTTGTTTTTTATAATAGAAAAAAATGTCAGAGGAGAACACTAGTTGGTTCAGAGGGCCCAATATTATGATAGGCAAAAAAAATTTGCTCAAGGTTATATTTTTTGAGATCTCAAGGTAATCGAAGCTTTTTTTTTAATGGATGGATATATTTTTATTATCGCTATACGACAGCCGAGGTCAAGACGAATCCAACGACCTGTAGTATTATGACCTTCGCGTGACCTTGAGTACGAGAAATTCATAAAAGTAGGACACTTGATGTAAATAGTGAAATAACGATAACATGATCCCCCTTGGGTTTCAAGAAATGTTCTTGAACCTCAACGAATAACTGTAAACACGCTCACAACAAATTGCAAATACTGTAAAGTGAAACACCCAGTATATAGCAATAAAATCGTAAACGAGTCAAATTGACTCGCCCCGGCAGCCTAGTGTTAAATATGTCTGAGTAATGTGCACCTAGTGTTAATACTTCCACGCCTAACCCAGATCTAGCAGAAGGAATTGCAATGTCAGTGCATCCAGTAGAAAAAAAACTGCAATATCGATGCAACAGCAGTAAGACTAGTACACTCGGATCCCAGGTGGACCTAGCGGAACGAATTGCAATATCGGTGCTCCTAATAGAACGAAATGCAATATTGGCGGACTCGGTGGAACGAAGTGCAACATGCAACGTGCAATATGCAAGAAGATCCCGGCGCAGGAATGCGAAACGAGAGTATCGAGTGAGTCCCGGCGCACTGGCCGAAACATAATCGCGGGTGTATCGCGTGCTCGGCGTAACGTCGATACGCCTACTCGCGAGAATTGCATAAAGTGGCATGGGGGCTCCGCTTGCGAATCGCGTCGCGTCGCGTGCAGCGGGCGTGAAACGGGGTGTCGGGGCTCGGGGATAATTTGCATCGAGCGAAACGGACACCTGGACAAGTCTCTCGCCGAAATTGGACCAGCGGCATCGGCTCACCGACACGCCGGTGAGTGGCGCCAAAATTACGGGACCGGTTAATTTAGAATCGCGCCGCGGGCACACGCGATTTCGGCTTCCACCGGATCGGCGCGGCGCCAAGCGAAATGAAAGGAAAAGAACGAAACTGCCCGATCGGGCTTCGAATTCTAAGGCTTTCTTCCGATATACAACCATCCTAGTTGAATTATTCAAACGATCCTATCTATCATACGGCGTGTAATGATCCGGCTGACAAGTGATTAATGAGTGCGAGGCTAAGCATACTAAAACACAAGGTAAAAATGAAAAATTATATTCGGAGATGCGGTACGAGGAACCGTATTAATTTGTCCCGTAGCTAATGCTAATCCCTCTTCGTTTTTTCAAGTGCGAATGATAGACTGCAGACCTTCATAGAAAAAAAAAAAATATATATATATATATATATATAGTACGTGATTGAGAAGTTTTGAACGCGGAGACCGAGTAAACATTTGAATATTTTTGTCGACCAAAGCTCTCGTGTGAGCTTACTGTGATGAGAAAGATATGGCACGGAGCGAGAAACAGAGGACGCAAACATTGAAAAATCATGCGAGCACTGAATTTGAAACTAGCTTGTGAATACTCGGATCAGTAATTATAATTACGTTCTTTATATTTAATAAATGGCCCACACAATTGTTTGGGGCGTTCCTTGCGTATTCTCAGAATGATTCCGAATGACTGTGCCGCGATCGATCATCCTCCAAAATTCAGCAAAGGCCAGTCCGGTACGTGATTCGCGAAGCAATCGGTCTCGCCTTTCTAAAAATACGGGTTGCATCGAAATTGCAGTTGCAGAAATGGCGTTCAACGTGTCAGGCTTAGTATTTCGAGCTCTGTCGAAATAACGATGAAACGGTGTCGATTCTACGGGTGCCGGTGTTGTGTCAGGTTGATCCACAATGTAAAACGAGCCTAATTGCGGGATTTCGCGGAGGATAGAACGGCGCCGAACTGCATCGTGCGTCAGGGGCAACGGTGCGGCAGCGTTTCGGCGTCACGGCGAGAATAATTTCACGCTGAAAGCTCTGTTAAAGGGCCGTAATTTCCTGTTGCGGCCCCCGGGGACCGAGTCGAATCCCCTGGCCGTCCCTGAGACACCGTCCGACCCTCCCCGGCCCGCCGTAACTTTATTAAATTACATAGTCTTAAATAATTTAAAACGCCTCTCGAGCGATAATTCTTTCGCGTGAACGCGGCGCAGCGCGCTTGACAGGCACCGGCAGAGCGCCATTGATATTGCGAAATTATTACGAAACGCATACGTTGGAAGGGGTCAGGAGGGCTGGACGCAGGGAACCGCGGGGTGTTTCTTCGTTTTCGAGGCGGTTTCGTGCGAAAACAATTAGCGTGCAAACGCGCCGCGTGGAAGAGAAGGTGTGCGCGACACCCGCCGGCGGTGGCAATCTCCGTTGATCCGGCTATCTGCCAGCTTTACGAGATTTCTGCGTGACAGTTTATTCCGTTCGACCCCCCTCCTGCCCCCCGGGGTCCAGGGCAAAGAGAAACGGGCCTGATCCAACGGACAGGGAGCCTTTTGTTCCGAAATGTCTTCGCGAAACACCGGCGCCGTTATTCGAATTAAATTTTATCTGCGTGAGAGAAGAACACAGGAATAATTCATTGTTATTCCGGTTGTTTATCGCTCGATTTATTCGGTGCTTCAGTTGTTCGTTCGTTAGATGGTTTTACGAGTTTATAGTTTACAGGTCTTGTTTCATTCTCGATTCGATAGGACGTTTAACGCGCTGACGAACGTGTCAACCATATTTGGCTGATGGAATTATTTATCCGGACTTGAAAATGAATTTCTCGACCGGCTGAGCGGACGTACAAAATTTGTTCGCGATCTGCGTTTGCATTTGGAACTACTTCAACTCCGAAATCAAGACGTCTCTTTCGAACATATTCATTTTATGTAACGTTTTCTATATTATGCGCGTGAAATTAAACCGGTTTATGACACACGAAACTTCGGCAATTTATTGAATTTTTAGTGGCGTCTCAGAGTCGCCATTCGTGTGCAAATATTATCTACGATCGTGTACGAAGAATATAGTAATTGACTTTATCTGCAAATAACAAACAAGTTCAATTTGTCTGGTGGGTTTTTCACCCATAGCTTTAACCAACTATTGCCCAACGCAGCTCGGAAGTTTCGGGCCGGTGAAAAAGTTCGGGGCGAGCGGCGAGTTTAATAAGAGTCGTCGGCAACGCGCTGTCGAATTGACGGGAAAAAATTAATTGGTTCTGTAAATTAGCTGCCGGTAGAACGAATTCTATTTAGGTAATAGCGGCCTGCACGTGCACGACGAAGAATTGGAAACGATACTCGACTTGTTAACTGAGGACGACGAGTTCGCTCGTCCTTCGTGTTCTCCTTTGCCTCCTGTACTGTTTCTCTGCTTGTTTAGCTAATGATTGCCTTATTCTCGAACAACCATGCTGTTTCTCTATGCGTTAACTGAAAATGCGGAGAACCGCAAAATCTGAAGCAAACATTTATGCGGTACAAGATTTTTCTTCTTTCCGTCTTCTCTGATTCTACAAAAGTCACGTGACTACCCTTGGCCTTTAATGGAATGTGTCATGCTATAATTGAGAGTCTTCTTTTTAATGGAAAGATGCAATTTTTATTCGATTCGGGTAATATATTTGTACCTCTTTTATCACCGAATGAAAAGAAATAGAAGACAAATGAACAAACGCTAATCGTTACATAGTAAAACAAGTGCTAACACTATCATTTCCACCAAACATAGTGAAATCGTTATCGACTCAGGGGACAGGTCAGAGTCTCGAAGCCTCTCTCGTTCGAGGATAAAATTAGGCGAACGCACGAGCGGCATTAAACACGTTGCGAAAGTGTTCGGCAGCGAGTGAGTCGCACGATAAATAAGACGGCAGCCTGATGACAATGTATCGAGCACCGAAGCTCCCGATTGCGCAAGAACAATTTACAAAGGGCACGCACGAATCACCCACGTACAAATTAGTATCAATTACGCCGGTAATTTCGGCCCCACGAAAACTTAATTACGGTGTCCCGGCGTCGATCCGCTAGCTCCTCCACTCCCGGCGCCGATTCCTTTCTGGAGCACGAGTCAATCGATCGTTCTCCGTACCCTTGCATCATTGTGCAAAAAGAAATAAGAGAGAGGGGGAGAGGGGGCAGAAAGAAAGGGAGAAGACAACCCGGCGAATTCAGAGCGCAGGTCTGCACACCTTTTCTTAATCGGTGAACCGCGAAAACCGTCGAGGACGCTCGTCTGTGCCAACTGACCCGTGATCGGGATCGGATTGATGGCTATCTCCGCCATTGAACGGTCTATCGAAATCACTTACACGGTCTGTCTTGCCGGCTTGTAACTGAATTTCAGAGCCTGACGTCCAGGAACGCAGAAAACGGTCCCCTTTGGCAATAGGTGCGACCGGCCGACATCGATCTCGGTTTTCGTGACGATCGATCGTGATCTGCGTTCATTTTTTCATATTCTCCAACCATTGTTCACCACGCTGCATCGTTGCGCAAGTCCCGTGGACCTGAACCGTGCTGCGTTTGCGTACTTCAATGATCTTGGTCGGGTGACCTTTTCTTTCTCGCGTCTGAATGAAATTTTAGAGAAACTGATCGTCTAGCGATCAATCTAGTGGTCTTTCAGACTGTATAGAATTGTCAAATAAAGTATAATCAGCTTTTATTCGCTTTATGCCAAATTTTAGGTAATTATTTGTATACATAATCAGCAGCCAACTATTTCTAATAGGCCCAATAAGATCCAGATTAATCCAAAAAAGTAGGCTCGGAAATGTGTAAAATAAAATTGGCGAGCCTAAAGCATCCATCTTGATCTAAGTTCTATCAAGGCTCCAGCCCGGTCCGTGCTGTGACATAGATCGTGTAGGGCTACTATCTTCTTGTGAATAGCTCTTGAGGCAGCCCTCAGTGGAGGGGATAGACGAACTGACAAAGATCGTGTAGCTCAAGACTTAGATCAAGACTTCACTGTAATTGGAAATTAATATTCTACGATTGCTCTGATTTCCAAGATAGTGACGCCTAATTCTCAGTGTAGAGTTGATCAGTTTCCCAGAGAATTGATTCCTGGAAGAGTCAAATGTTCGTCGAGAACATCACCGTGGTCGTTGTGTCGCACGAGAGCATAATTCGTGTGAATCATGGTGTAAGGTCGTCAGACATACAAAGGGCTCCTATGACTTGTTCCGACTAGAAAAGTGGCCAAGGGACCATGACCCAGATCCAGGTTTGTAGGAAAATCACCTTCTCCGACAAAGGGAGACCTAACGCCTGCTCTTCACCTTCCATTCTATTTTCGATTATGAGCCCAACATTCAAGGCGTGTTTCAAATAGGATTATCTAACGCTTCCCTCGGCGAGATTTTGTTTTTCCTCCGCGCGATTCCAGGAAGCGGATATTTACTTTGTAATTGAAATTATACACGCTTCTTCGATGACACTTGCCAGACACAACTACCTTATTGCTACCCTCAATGTCATATTCTATAAATAATTTGTGCAGTGTTTTCGCTCAATGACGCCCACAGTTTTCCAGCCTCGCGGTCGCGACTATGCAACCACTCCGGAGAAGAAAGGACATACGTTGGAAAACAATCTAAAAATATTAGCCGCTTTCAATAATAACTAAATACTTCGATGATTAGGAGATGGAGACGTCAAGCAACGATACATGGTGATTCAGAGGCGAGCATTGGACAGTTAACTTGAAAAATTGATTCGTTGCTGGGATTTTTATGCATTTACGATATGCTCAAGTTTTCTTAAATACAAGGAAATTAATATTATTCTTATTGTATCCTATTTAGGTTATGTGGAATATTTCAGACAGTGGAAGAAATTTTTACACTTCTATTAGTTTTCGTTAAATTAAGTAAGCAAGAACAATCTGTTTCGATTATATGGAACATTTTAGACAGCGGAGGAAATTAAGTTAAATTAAGTAAGCGAGAATATTCTTTATAATATTCTTTCGACCGACAACATATGAAGAAACGCAACACTCGTTTATTTAGGATAAGTAGATTTCTATTAATTCAAATTTCAAGAGCAACAAGTTGCAGACGATTGAGGTCACCAGACGGAGACGTTATAATGCACATCATTGTGAAGCGTAACACAGTTCCCACATCGAAATACACCATTTCTCTTATAGAGTGCCTACTGTGAACTTTAGGACTCCTCATTATACAGTATTCATCCAACTATTTAAAGCTGAAGAAGTTCGACAAACGACACAAAACATGTAGAATAAATTTTTACTGACCCATATACTTATACATTCTTGATCCAAGCCGCTATCGAGATCAACAAATAATGAATTGTTCTGGTAGCAATATATATAATATTGAAAATTTTCAATGATAATTATTTCTTGAAGAGATCTCGCGAAGATTAGAATTCTTTATTGTGTTAGATCATTTTCTTCACTCTCGAAGGCTGAAGTCACCCGGCAAACAACAAGAAGGAAATGCAGTTAGAACAAACAACGAGCATCCTCAATAAGACGATTTAGAAGCACACAACATTCCTCACATAAGAATATTGCAAACTACTTTCGATTTTATTCATTATTTCTTGAAAACACGTCCTTGGGAAGTTTAGAAGTCCTCGTTGTATTAGAAAATTGTCTTTCGTCTCGAAGGCTGAAGTGATTCAGCAAACGACATCGAGCAAGTGCAGTTAGAAGAACAAACAAGTATTCTACAAGCCATAGAACGATTCTAAAAGCATACCACATTCCTCACGTTAGAACATCACAAACCACTTTCGATTTTATTAACTACTATCAGAGACCTCCTCGTAAACTTCAGATTTCCTCATTCTATTAGACCACTTAGGAAGAGGCTCAATAAACAACCTAAAACAAAAACAAGTAAAATAACGACCAACAAGCATATTTTGTAGCAGTAGTATAACTCTAAAAGCAGTCTTGTATACTTTAGGACTCGTTGTATTAGAACGTGACCTCTATTCTCGAAGGTCAGAGACACAACAAACAACCTAAAACAAACTCAATTAGAAGAACGAGCAATAAGCATATTTGTAGTAATACTGCAATGCTAAAAGCAGTTTTGGATACTTTAGGACTCATTGTGTTATAAAATGACCTCTATTGTTGAAGGTTAGAGACACAACAAACAACCTAAAACAAACTAAATTAGAAGAACAAGCAATTGGCATATATGTAGCAGTACTACAATACTAAAAGGAGGCTTGTATACTTTGGGACTCGTTGTATTGGAACGTGATCTCTATTCTCGAAGGTCAAAGACACACAACAAACGCGAAGAATCACCGACAGCAAAAAATAAGACGATTCCCAAAAGCATGTTTGTATGCTGTAGGACTCGTTGTATTAAAGCATGACCTGTATTCTGAAAGTCATCCACAAGCAAAACAACAGATGAACAATTACTGGGCAACAACAGGAACAGCGAAGAAGCGATCCAAAGCTTGGCTCCCGCAGCAGAAGATCGTCCACCTCGCGCATCTTCTTTCGCTTTTGGAGAACCATGACCCAGATAGCGTCCGGTCGACGGTTGTACGGACGAAAACAAGCTTGTGTGGGTCACGGAAGGATGCTCTCCCCCTGGGGGACCAGCTGACCCCTTATCAGGGCTCGTATTTCGTCGCGGGATCTCTCCCGCAGGGCCCCGAGTTGTGCTTGCGCGCGAGCAGCAGCACGCTACTGGGACAAGGTTGCCGGGGGTCCATAACTATCGCTCGCTGACACACAAGAATGCGCGCTTCTTACCCGGTTCACTCCTCTCCGAGAGTTTCGGGGGCCCACCTCCTCCGCCGCCTCTTCTCGGCCGTATCGTCTCGTGGGTCCTCGCCAGAATTCCCCCCACCCCCTCTACCAGGTGTCCCATGAGGGTTCGGGGCCTCTCTCCCCCCCTTTCCTTCCTTCCCCGTCGAAAAAGGATCGCGGGGGGGCTCTGTTCGGCTTGATCCCCTCTTCGTGACCCCCGGCACACCTCTCCGGGTCCCAGAGTGGGCCCCCCCTGGCCGGCACAGTGACGCGCCTCGGTTCGCGACGCGGTTTCGATCTTTGAATACCCCGGCATCGTCACCGCGATGACCAGTCTTCGAATTACGGGCGAATCCCGCATACGTCTCCGCGATTAACCGGCCCTCGATCAGCTGCGAGACTCGTCTCCTCCTGTCCTCTCGATTCGGTTTCGGGCCCAGTTCGTAACCGCAGTTCACTTTTACCCGACGTTTGCTTCGTCGTGGCCCGACTGTCTCTCTCGTCTCGCGACTCAGTTTGCACGAGATTGTTGCCAGACCTGTGACATCTTCGGACGAAACCCTCACCCTAATCGTTGTTTCGCGACCAGGGTCGAAGGGTGCTTGTGCTGATCTGTGCTGGTGGTTCTTTTCCAGGTGCTGCTGCTTCAGGATCTGTCATGTCGGTGAGTAGAAATTTTGCTATTTTTTGGAGATTTCGATGCGGTATTTGCTTCGGTGTAATTAACACTTTACCTACCGGAAGCCTATTAACGCTACACCTACCACTATCGGCCAAAAATGACCGGTTTTATATTTTACAATGACTGAAATTTTAATAATTCATCTATGGAAAATAGTGGAATAAATTTCCTTGTCGAAGCATTTATTATATGGAAAATTACGGACAATCCCAATAATTTTAGGATTTCCATCTTTATAAGGCAATACAATAGTAGTCACTTTTAACCACTGGCGGTCATATGACCGGTACCCGAATTTTTATTCCACAGTTATTGAAGTTACAAAGATTCCACTGCCAAAATAGCAGAAAATGTAAATAAACACAACCGTGTAAATTTTTATAAGACAATACATACTAATCACTTTTAACGGTCGGAAGTGTTAATAGGCTTTTCGGTTGGTTGTGACTTGAATGTTGTTTAGAAATGGCAATTTCAGAAGAAGTTGTCACCCTGTATCAATTCTAAACATTCTTGTCGCTTTTGAACAATTTATTGAGGAATTCCAATTTTGAAAATACCATTATAAAATTGTCGGTAAGGATTCTTTTACCCGCGCGAGGTCTCAGAGAGCATTAATTTAATCTTACTATTTTATTGTGTTGGCGGTCTGTTACCGTGCAGACGCCGATTTCTCCGGCAAAACGAGAAAAATCGAAAGACCGAGGAATCATTAAACCAAAATTTGCATCGCGTAGGCGAAAGGTAAAGGTCGTCGCCGGCTCATGGGCAAAAGAAACCGAAAGTGACGGCACGGTAAGAGAACCATACCGGACGATACTGAAAGAACCGTGTCGTCGGGGACCCGTAGACCCCGTGTCTAAGAGACGACAATACTCGAAGCAGCTGGGTCAATCACTCGTCGAAGTGACGTAGCGCGACGTGTGCGTCCGTGACACTTGCTTAATCGGAAACAATGCGACTCACGTAACGTCACCGCGTTGATTGACATTGCCTGCTGCTCCCGGCTTTTCTCCTCGCATGGTTGCGCGGTATATCCATCGGTTTTCCATAAAAACAAACTGGGTCGAACAGGGACGAAAGGGTCGCGCATGAAACACGAGAGGACGGTGAAAAATCCGCGACAAATCGAGCCCCGGCACAGCTTAGAACGATTAAGTAACCGTGACAGATTAATTATCCGTAACTCGAGCCACCACACGAAACGGATAATAGTGCCGTGTCAACGAACCTGATGGTGCAACGGTGAGGATCTGTCCGGACGAAAAAATAGTAAACGTCGTATGAGAGAGTGCTGGACTGAATATTCTCAGGCTGAAGTTCCAGTTTCATTTGGCAAAACGATGTAATCGATAGCACAGAACAATGAACAGACATAAGAGAAAAATTCTTTCTCTTAGGTGATAAAGAACATTACCTTTCTTATTCATTTTTACCTGAAAAATTCATTTTTGATCCTAAGAATCGATGTAGAAAATTTTTGCATCTGCGTTCAATAAATAATGCAACCGTGGTAAATAAAGAACATTGATCTTTTTTTGTTTTTGATGATAAATATGAAGGTTTTAATTCTTCCCTCTAAGCGATGAAGAAGATTGTCCAATTCCTTCGTGCAAAAATTAAAGATCACGTAGAGGTCGTTCTTTTAAAAAATTGAGAACTGCAATTCCTCAGGCAAAACTTTATTTTCCACTAGATAAATCGATGCTGAAATTTGATACAATTATATGTGCAACGTTCAGAATCACTAAATAATGAAGAGACAAGAAGTTGGTCAATCTTCTTCCTCTCAGGTAATACAGAGATTGTCCTAAATAATAAAGAAGATTTCCCAACGTATACTTTCTTATGAATAATAAAACCAATTACTTCATCTAGTAGCACTCTTCTTAATTGTACAACTTTAGATAAGAGAACGAGAATAAATCACGTTAAAACGAAGGAAATTTGCAAAATAAACCAACATTAGTAACAGCATCGTGGACAAAAAGAGAAATTACGTATCTGCAGCTCATTTGCAGCACCGATCTAATAGCTGAAATTTACGGAAGTCGTTTCTGCAAATGGTCGACAAAATGCAATAATAATAAATGCAGCTCGGGCTCGTAGATCATCCCGTTGCAAAATCCGACGATCTCAATCCGCGGGACAAGAGAACGAACTTTTTCCCTAATTTCGCTCCACATTCGTTCTAGCATAATGCCAGAGAGCATGCTGCTTGGCCGTGTCGAGCGTGAAAGTCAGACCATTAACGTGCTTTTTCACTAACTCCGTCGCTGGCAGCCGATTCGGCTGACACACGGTGTCATTGTTGACTCCGTCGAAAGAACGTCTCTCGCAGGAAGAGTCGTAGAGATGGATCGGATCGTTACGCAACGTTTAATCAACGCGATTTCTCTGTACAGGCGAAACAGCTGTTTCTTTCCTTAATATCTGAATCGTTGAACGCGCGAGGATGAGGCGATCATCGTCGTATGATAAATTAATCGAGCGGTTACCGGCCGGCCGCTTAACAAATAAACGAAAAGAAACTCTACCGGGCAGAGTTTCGCTGTGAAACTCATTAAGCCCCACAATGTTCGCCGGGAGGAATCGTGTTTTATTTCCATATCGTTGATTAATTATTCGTTTACACACCCGGGGACCGTGTTCGTCGATAAAGGGGGAGGAGCAAGCGTGTTTCTGTTAATGAGTGGCACGTCGAGCGCCACAACAGTGTGCAATCGAGCAGAGCTCCCGAAAAAAACGTTTCTCGCGAATGCACAAATTTGCGAGAGGCACGGATGACGCGCTGCTTATCTTCGAGAACGTTCAAGTTCTGCTCGAAATCTGCAACGTGGAACCGTGCAAAAAAAAAGAAGAAAAATACCCGACGAAGATCTAAATGTGGCGCCCGGGGAGTATCGACGAGGCCCCGGTATAAATGCGTTCCGTTTTCAACCGCATTATGCAACTATCGGATCTGGAAGTGGGCTAAGTACGAAAAGTCGCGTCGCTTTTGTGCACGCCGTGCGTATCGTGGAAACATCGAAGTCACATTAAGCCACCGCCTGGACACGCCATTAACCGAGTATCAAGAGAGAAAGAGAGAGGGGGAGAGAGAGAGAGAGAGACTTCGTTAATCGCGTCGAAAAGTCGCCCCGAAATCCTGCACGCCTACATTTTAATTTGGCCGCCGTTCATTCGCGCGAGTACGCGCTCGGTTTTCATAAGAAGCGGTATTTGGCGCCTTACGGTTCGATCTGCAGACGCTAACTTCTCCGAGATCATGCGTTTCTTGGCAATTCTTTACAATGGTACCTACATATGGTGTTGCATTTATACAATTTTTTTTTTTTTTTAGTATCTGGAGTATTGGGTAAGATTCAGTTTTATATGAATGTGCATGATGTGTTCGGGCATTTGTACATTCAAATTTTTCGATCGCATCTCGTGTAAATCGAGGGGAATTTTTTTCTGCGAATTGAATTTCCAGAAATGGATTTTTCTTTGTTAGGCCAGCTAACGCATACTCCGGTTATTTCTCGAGCACGTTCGCCGGTGGTCTGACACAATCGGTGTCATTACTGCGGTGCGTATTTGAATATGTAGATCATGGCACGCGGTGGCGTATGAAAAATCGTATCGAGCCTCCACGCCTGTCGACTTCGAAATCGCAACGCGACCGTTCGCATCGCGTGAGCGTACGATCCGCGACATAAAGCGCGTTCGACTTCATTAAATCGGATATAAAAATCTCGTTAACCAAGTTCGCGAAACGAACGGTTTCGAGCGTTTCCTTCGCGGAAGCTAAGTGGCTTCCTCGTTCGATAATGACAATCCGAAGCCTTTATTATTCTCCTGTTTGACGACGGAACGGTTTCTTTTGCCGATTGTTTCCGCGCTACGCTACGGGGCAACGTCACGGCGATAAATCGTGCTAACGAACCGTGTGCACGGCTTATTATATTGGGTTGGCAACTAAGTAATTGCCGATTTGTTCAATGAAATAAAAGAGTTTTTTTTTTACTTCGAATTAACTTTAATCTATGATGTATTTTCCATTTTGTTCGATGACGTTTTGCCATCTTTCTGACAACTTGAAAATTTCACGCTCGTAGAAAGTCTGATCCTTTTCGGGCAAAAACTGAGTCAAGTTATAGTTTCATCTATAACTGAAATCGGCAATTACTTAGTTGCCAACCCAATATTTCTCTCTTTCGGAGGGAAGAGATTAGAATACGAGAGGGAACGAGGAAAATGGAGCGCGAGCCTCCAGTCAGCTGAAGTTACGACAGTTGCTCGGCTAGGCTGAAAATGGAAGGGTGCACACGCCGATGCCAAGGCTGAATTCCATTTACATTGCTGCCTCTGTTTCGAATAGCTTAATCGCAGCTTTTGATTCCAACCGCGATGTTTCGATAGAAAATATCGCGTCGACTGCCAAGGTGATCGAGTTATTCGTTTCATACACTTAATCCGAACACTCGTTACTCGAGTTTCGACACCGTCAGCTGACTGCTGTTTACGCGGACGTTGATTTTTACCTCTTGACATTTTCACCCTCGCGACGATGTCTGTACACTGTGCCAACAGATTTTTCAAAATTTATTACGAGAGACTAGGCTATCGGGTACGATCAGGTATTTTTCGTCACTAGACTGCGGAGCTTTATGCAAGATAAAAAATGTTTGCATTGATTCCAAGACACAGGAGCGAATTAAAAATTTATTTCTTCTTTTAATTACTTTATTAAGTTGAATATGTTGACATCCTTATATCTTTTTAATATGTCCGCTGCTTTAAATTGTGGTTACCCATTTTTCTCATAAATGTATAAAATCCGCAGTCATCACTTACATTTTATAATTCGAAAATTGTTACGAAGAATATGAGAATACCTAATTAAGCATTGTTGTAACATTTGTGACGCTACACATTCCCAATCTCACAATGAGCTCTTCTACAGTGCCTCGTCTGACAAAAGACTTTGCTTTATTTCTTATGGCACGGTTCTTAAAATATTCGTGTTACAAATTTATCAAGACAGAAATCGAGAATCAAACGTCGTTCCTGAATTTGCAAAAATTAGAATCAGGTAGAAATTGTATTAACACGTTGACGGCCATGTCACCCATATTTGTGAGTGCTGAAATTATTTGTTTTAAAATGAATTTTTACGTTAACATAATAATTATACCAAATTTGATTAGTCAATTTTGTTCTGGGTTTTATGGAATTTTTGAGGTTTCTAGTTCGGCAGTCAAAGTGTTAAATTGTAAACCTTGCTGGAGAAGAATAAATGTGTGGAAAAATGTGTAGATAAAGAGGAGTTTTCAGAAATGTTAATTTGCTCGGTGTTTACTTGGTGTTGGTCCAAAGGGTTTTGTGTTATAATGTAATGGATAACTTCGTTTGGGAGTTTTGTTCTCTGATAGGAATGTTGGGTTGGACACCGGTGGCGGTGAATTTTTGAAAAATATGCAGGTCCAATTCTTCGCGACCGATATCCCGCGGCAAATTGGAATGGCTGAACGAAGCTGTGGCACTTACTGCAGCCAACGAAGCGTGCCCGCGACTTTTCCACAGTCACTTTCATAATACAAGCCACTTCCGAAAGTGAATTGACTTATCCGAAGCCGGGGGAAGGTTACACGCTGCTATCCAGCGAGCGCGAAACGCTTCTTGATCTCTCAAGCTTCCTCTGCGAACTCCACTGTTCTCAGAAACGAGCACGCGCGATCCGTTTCCAAAAGAATATTGCTTCGACTTTTTCCCCAGCAGTTATAAAAATATCCCTCAAAATTCTACGGCTACAATTATCCCAAAAATTTTAAAAAAGAGCACTTTGGTCTCATGTCTAGATCGAATCATTAGAAAGAAAAAAGATTGTGCAGAATAATAAAAATTCTCTGCATCAACTACAGTAGACGTACAGTGACTTAATATTCGGACACTGACAAAGACGATAACTTTTTTAATATTGGATCGTACAGCTTGTATTTCTTTCAAGTTAGAACAATTAGTTTACTACATGACGTGTTAGGAAAGTCTTTAAAAGTGTTTTAATGAGAGTCGCTGTAATTTCTAGGGGATCAAGAGGACTAAATCGTACAAGTGTCGTTCAAGCTACTATTTTGGAAGAGATTCGGTTCCCAGCGTGTATTTTGGGAGCAAATCGGTGGTCGTCGGACGAAGAAAAGGCCACAGCCCCTGAAGCGGCAGCGGTTGCGAAATTGAATAATAAACGAGGCGATAATTAATCATAACCGAGCTCATTCTGCTCCGGCGCGCGCGCGCTCGTCCCTCGAAAATCTTGTGTACTTCACTCCGGCGCGATCATCGTTTTATCACATTCCTGCGTGAACAGTGTGTCCCGAGGTGCTCTCCTCGCGTGTGCTTATTTCCAGGGATCGTCGTTGGGCAATCGTTTTGTAGCCGCGTACACACCACTCTTATATGTACGCGTGCACGTACGCGCGCATATACCTGTGTTATTTCTTAATGAGGCAATAAAGTCACTTAATCATTAGAGGTATCGATGCAGCCAGCCGTGTGCACCTTTACTTCGGCAACCGAACGGCGATTTATTTAACCTGTACCTCGCGGGATATTTAAAGTCGTGGACCGTTTTCGCATCGATTGGCGACGCGAATTTTTCGTCCCCGGATCAGAAAGTCGAAAGAGGGGTCTTTTCTTGTGTGCTTCTGTCCGTTCGGCCGGACCTCGTCCCGTACGAATCCCGTGGCATAATAAAAAGTCACGATTCCACTGCTCTTCGCCCACGGCTCACCGCGGCGTTGTTTATTTGGCCAGATGCCATGACCAGATTACCCAGACGCGTTGCACTTGGCGACTTTTAATGTCGGTCACTCCCTACGTCGGTCTCGCTTATCCTCACGGGACCACCGGCCCGATCGATTAGAACCCGCAAATGAAGCAATCGAACGACACCCGACGAGAACGCTTCTGAACACCGGGATATCATGCTGGCGAAACGTTTGCCATGCTATTTTCGAACGAAACGATACGCGACGATTGCTGGCTGCAAGGCGTCGGGTTCATCTGATAGGGTGAGGGACCCAATTACTGTGGGGGTACCAATCACTGTGCCTATATTAATCATACTTGTGTTTATAGCATATTGAATATTAAAAGAGGGATATATAATGTCTGATTTTAGATTAGATTTTTGAATATTCCTATTCTTCTTATTATTGTTCCCCTCAGGGTTACAACAATCCTCTATAGGTTCACACCTATGAGGTCACCCATCTCTTGATGAGTCCCAACCAACATAAAACCTCAACGATCACCATCCCATAACACCACGGCATAATGTCTAATTTTATTGAAAATAGTTTCATATCTCCTTTTTAATATTTACTGTACTTTGAAAATAAGTATAATTAATATCGGTACAGTAATTGGTACCCTCATCAGCAAGGGAAGATGGGGACATTTGGAATTGATGTGTGGATTGAGGGTAATTGAAGATTTTTGGTGGATCCTTCTGAAACAATAGGGGACATTGTTGCTTTGAAACGTTTTGGTTTGCTTCGTTTCTACCAATATTCATTCCTTGAAGGGTTGAAGGGTCAGCTGATCCAGAAACGAATCTCAATCATCTCAAATTCATGTAACGACACATGCAATAAGAATGCAAATAAATTTTCTTTGAAAACTTTATTTAAACGGCTTCCGTTGTTACCTGGTCGATAGAGAAGAGAATTTCGATCAAACTAAAACTAAAGCGTACACATTCGTCACGCATGTACCATCGATAAATGAATTTTCTGTCTAAATTAAACGTCAAAAAACAATGCAAATGAGAGTAAATCTACGATGTGGGCGTCGTCGAGACGATCGCAAAGGCTCATGGGTATAGAGCAGGGGGGCATTGCGGCACCGTTCTTAACGAGATCGACGTGGATGAGAAACATAGCGATCGACGCAAGATTTCGAGGACAGCTGCTGGAGGAGCTGTTATAATTGCGTACAAAAGGCAGAGGCGAGGAGGATCACGGCAAAGCAGTTTCCACGAGATTTATCGAGTCGATTAGTCGTCGGTTAGGCGTCGTAATTGGCGAGGAAAATGCAGTTTCGTGCTATAACGGGCGGAAAAACTGGGCAGCTTGCGGCGAACGCACGTGGGTGGCTGCGATTGTAGCTGTTCGATCGCCGGGACAGGTGGGAGGTCGAACGAGTATGGCTAGGATTATCGGCGGTTTTCTATCAATCGTGGAATCGTGTCGGATTACTCATTCCTTTTACAAGAACAGGCTCCGACAGGCTGATTGCATCGACGCGGCCAGACAACGGGTTACAAAATTGCTTCGAGATAGACTTGTAGAACAGTCACAGGCCTAACACGATTATTACTATTAATACTTGAAAAGCGTGCCTCGAGAGGGAGAACAATCTCCCAAAACCCAGGGGCCAATAAAATGGTACAAAAGAGTTTGAAGTATATTAATTTCATACAATCATATTATTCGAATACAGAAAACGAAGTCAAGAATAAAATAAAATATACGGAAAAGTTCGAAATATAATACTGATAGGTAGAACAGAATAATAATATTCATTTCATAGTCATAATAATCACAGATAAACAGAATCTAAAATTATAATAGACCAGAATGAATTTTCTTTAGAACTAATAAAATTTCTGGTAGAATATATTTCTTCGGTTTCAATTTTGATTGTCCCTCCAAAAATCCCCAGTCTATGCAATAAACTAGTCTATTGATTAACAATTTCGAGGAAACAGAAAGGAAAGAAGAGCTCACAAGTAACATTGAAACGTTCACCGTAAAAGAGAGTTCTATTGCAGCTTCGAACAATGAAATGTTCGACGAAAGAGTTGGCTGTAGTGTGGCTAGCCTAACGGCATTCGTTTTAGAGCAACAAAAGAAATACCGGTGCGGTGATTGCAGCGAGCATAATCGCCGGAGACTCGAACGCGTGGCGAGTATACGTGTACAGGATGATTTCAACGCGCGGTCAAGCGGTATCGAACGCTCGGCGAGAAGGGCTGGCGATTTCGCATTTAACATGTGCCAATTAAAAATTACCGACTCGTGTACCAATTAAAAATGAAAATTAAACAGTCCCCGCACCCCCTCCCCCGCCATAAAACTGCAAAGATTATTTCCAAATCGACGTAGCCGCGATATCTCGCGAAATTTCATCGATTACCTCATCCCTGGTATTTTTTTCTGTCCGACGCGTCGGTCCGGCGGCCCACTCAGCATACTGTCCGCGACCGCCATGTTGTTCTGGATAACTGTATCTCGGCGGCCCGGCTGCGTATAAAAGCATAATCGGCAACGCGACGCCGCCGATTGTAAAAATCCACTCGTAAAGATATATTCGTCCGCCGGTTTTATGGCTTCACGCGCGGTGCACCGTTCATTACGCGAATTTGTCGTTGTAAACTTCAAGTTCTTCTTTTTCTTCTTCGTCGTGTCGTCGTGTCGTGGTACCCTCCACGAAACACGACCTTCGCGAAATTCCGCGGATTGCGCAATTCGAGCGTCTCCGCTGGATTAGGCAGCGCACAAAGCGCCGAATGCTAATCGACACTGGTAATAAGAGGCTGCGAAGTACAACCGAGCAATTAATGACGCCCGGTTTTAGTTATCGTTCCCGAGCGGATTGTTGCTCCACTGTAAACTGGAACTTTCGCAAGGAACTCGCGCGGATGAGGAAAGAGAACGCGCGCGCGCGCGCTCGATCCTATCTTCCCCGATTCGATTTGCAAATTGGAAGCAGTTCCGACGTAATAGACACTGTTTTTTTTTTTTTTTTTGAAACTCTGAATTCTGCTTTCTCCGAAACACGACAATGATTCGAAAAAATCTTGTCGATCGATTCGTGAGAAATCGTCTGTTTTTTTTTTTCTTCGATCCCGGAATTTCATTAGCATGCAAATCTTTCGCGTCACACCGGTCGACGTAAACAAATAGACAAGTATTTGTTTACGCGGATCCAGCGCGACCTCGAAGTCGACGACCGAGTGCTGGCACAACTTGTTCACCCGATTATCAGTTTCCTCTTTTAATACCTAGGAAGAAATACCTGCTTGATATTTCAGGTATAATTCTTTTCCTCGATCGTTTCAAGCGAACGCTTTATTATGCTGGTCACGTTTATAGTGTCGTTTGATCAATTACGAAATATATCATTTCTTCTTTTCAACGATCGCCCATTACGGATGTTACCGTACAGAGAACATAATTGATGCTATAGCTTGTCATAAATGCTCAGCGTAGCGGTTCTAGCTGCGAATAAAAAATCATTACGGTTGCATAAATCGCTGAATGCACTGCACAACGTGTTAAAAAACCAGTTGACTCTATCTAGACGTGGAGGTTAAATCGCAAGTTAACTATTAAGACGGTTTAAACCGCTAATGAAATGCCGTTCTAGAACGGAAAAGATAAACGTTCTTCAAGTGATTCAAGATAATCGTGCACGCACAAAAAAAGTCATTACAATAACGCAGCTATTCAGAATCTTTTGCAGAGGATAAACATTCCTGGGAACGAGCGAAGTAAAGTACATTTTTAGATCCTCGCAGATGATTTTTAGAATGCTTATATTTTCCGATGATGTGTACTATTAGACCGCGGATTTTATGCGTTTAGTCATAAAATCAAATAATTCGTGACTCTCGCAATTATTCAATTGTAATTTTATTTTAAATCTATGCTGTTAAAGTTATTACAGAAAGAATGGCGATTTTCTTTGGGTCCTGTTTCTTACAATTGACGCATATTTTTATTTTCCATAGGCAATCTAGTTATCATTGATTATGCAATGTTGTAGATCCGGAACATAATTGAAATTCAGGGACATAATGGAGATCGTTCTGCCTCGTAAGATTGCAGAAATATGACGCGTGTTGCAAAGCGGATGCACAGAACCGCCGGGGTCATTATGGTCCCAGGTGTCAAGCGTGAATCGAACGCGTTAAAAATTCAGTTTGACGTCAACGGACTATCCTCCGGTTCTTTGTGACCCACCCATCGTATTTATCTAGGTATTCCACAGCCGGGCACCTCCCCGTCGAGCACCTTTTGCAGCCTCGAAAGGGCAATCGCGAAACGGCGAACGCAATCTCCTCCGGCCGCAGTCCTCGAGTTCCATCTCGCACAGACGGAAGACTGCTCATCAAAATTTTAATACTCGCCATCATTCATCCGCCGCGGAAAAAAGCCGGCGTCTCCTGCGGAGAAAGTTTTTCAATTCCCCGGTTATTTATCGCGTCTTAAATTCTTCGCACTGTTTGCTCAACGCTTTGTAGCCGGGATTACAACATTCGGCCCGGTGACGTTGTACAACGTCTATCGGGCATTCGGAAAGTACAGTACTCGAGGAGATGTTCCGTAGACGAAGAAGAAGAAGAAGAAGAAGAAGAAGAAGATATGACAATGCCGTTTAGCTGTTCCTCCGTGTCTTTATTGAGAATCGTCAGTTACACTCGCGTAAGAGAGATTGCCCAACTAAACGACTTCAAATTACTAGTCGTTCCAGAAAAGAAAATAATATCAGCCGAACATGAAACACGTATAATCACCTGTCCGTTGTCTCTGAAGTTATGCCTGGAATTAAACGCGGCATAAAATATCAAGCGTATTTGTTGCTGCAACAAGAAGCGTTTAGGATCCTGCAAAATCGACTAGCTGTGTAATAATGATAGCGACGTTTATCGCGGGAGATGTTGAGTTTATTTCAGGAAAATCTGAAAACAGATTCGTGGTAAATTAACACTAGATTGCCTAAGCAAGTCATTTTGACTGCTTTTGAATTTCATTTTTTTTATTGCTAATACTTATTAATAACTTGTTATATGACTGTAAGTGATATAAAATATATTAAAAATTACTGTTAAACAAATTTCTTTGCGCATTAGTTATTTTTTCACAATGCAGTCATTTTGACTGCTTTCAGGCAATATAGGTATATACTAAGCTCCCGTCTTTCTAGTGTTAACGCTGGAACTACCGGATGGGTCAAAATGACTTCCTCCTAATTTTTTCTTTTAGAGATATTGAAATTATAAATATGTTTCCATGAGAAAATTTTCTAATAAACTTCTCTATCGAAGTAGATATTTAAACAAAACTAATACGAAATCTAAACAAATCTTATTTCGTTGTTATTATAAGTCGTTCTAGTTATTAGGTCGTTAGTTATAGTCGTTCTAGTTATTAAGCCCTATTATAGGTCGTTCTAGCGTTAATTTACCTATCTGGCCGGCACGGTCCAACAGAAAATTATAAAGTACTGCAAGGACTCGTTACTCTTTCGTGTGTCCAACCGATCCTCGGTGGAGGATCTATCGAAAGAAGTGGTCGACCGGCGAGTCCTGCAATGACCAAGCCCTATTAATATCCACCTGGTGGCGGGTACTACGCAATTGGTGGCACGTTACGGGAAACGTGCTGGACAAAACGACGAAGAGACGGCGGCGACGGCAACACAGGTATTTCCCTCGCGCCGTTGAGAAAGTCTTAGCAGCAAATTCTAACGCGAGCCCGGGGACTGTCATCGTCCTCTGGCACATGGAAAACCGTCGGCGGTGCCGGCGCGAACAAAGGACAGAAGAATCAACGGCGAAGAGAAAGGGAAGAAGAGCGAAGACAAACTCCGCGAGCAAGAGGAGGCAGGCCCCCGAGGCCTCGCGAGGGCAGAGGGAGAGACGGGACGACGACGGTGGAATACCGTCGAAGGCTTCGTTGTTGCCCATCCCGGGATTACGTACCTTGGTCGTAGACCTTACTCGAGGCGAGCTCGTGCTCTCGCAGGTGGGTTGCATAACACCTGAGGCTCCTCGGTGGCCGCTCATTGCCGCGACGATTCACAATAATGCGACGAGTCTCACCGTGGCAGGCCGCTTAGCCGACCGAAAGGTTACGGGGATCGCGAAAGATAACGCGTTCTTTGACGCCTACGGTCGGGACTCCGTGGTTTATGGTGGTCCCCATCGGTTGGCCATCGTTGTCTCTCGATAGGAATTAGTATGATCGAGAGAATTCTTGGTCGCTTCTAGGTTTTGGCTTTGCTAAAGCTGAAGATAACCAGTGGGCTCATTCGAGTTCACTACCTTTTACAATCACTGTTTTCTTAAGCCATTTGCATCATTAGCGTATCATCCGTTTTTAAACGGCCAAACGTCAACCAGCTATAGAGGGCCCCAAATGGAACTCACTTTCACCCCTAACACTTTTTTTGATTCGGTCTTGATTTTTAGATAATTGCAAAAACCAATTATGTATCGTGATGATTTTTCCTTTGTTTGGTTTAAAATAAATAGAGGCATCTTTTTTATTAAGTCAACTTTTTTGTATGACCATCGGATCTTGGTTTTAAATAGATCTTTTGGGTACGTATTGTTTAAAATATTTTCAAGAAATCAAGGCCGAATCAAAAAAAGTGTTAGGGGTGAAAGTTGTTCCATTTGGGGCCCTCTATAGCTGGTTGACGTATGGCCGTTTAAAAACGGATGACCCTGTATATACGCTCAATTTTCCTGGTCAAATACAATTAAAAAACGCCTTCTTTTCATATTTCCTTATGATGCAAATGGGTCAATTGAAAGAGTAACTTGGACCATTCCTTTTGCTTCTCATTCTCATTTTGATAAAATCATTTTTAGTGCCCAGTAAACCCAGCTAGTCAGTATAGACATGCAGGAACTTCGGTAGAAAGACCGAAGAAGTAGCGATTAAAAATCGCTTTGAGGAGTTGAAGCAAGACCATTTTATAAGGTGCTAAAATAAGAACTCGTAGGTAGATAATGAATCAAATCGCCGCGAACCCGGATCCTCGGTTCGTTGGACCAAGCAACGAGAAGATCAAGCTATTCGGGTCATCCGTGGACGCCGTTTGCACGACTATGCCAAACGCCCTCCCACAGTTGGCATTCCTAATATGACAGCGGATCGAAGTATAAAATATCCTATTTTACTCCTGGGAGATAGAACAGACACGCCTCATTTCGTCATAACAGTTTGAATGCCACGTCGGTTAGCTTAGAGACGTTCGATGGTACGCTCTGTGTTTGAGGAACGTTGACCCACTAGCAAGATCAGCTGAAATAACGAGTGTCACGAGACTTGTCAACGGCGTCACGAGGATCGTAAGCGACCAGCAATGATCGAATCACGTGCCCGAAGATGTCCAAGCGAGATGACGTGCTCAAACAAAGAGAAATTCACTTCCGAGTTCTTCAAAGACCCGTGACATGTTCATTAGACCCATGCATTTAATTCCTCAAGTTGCAAACAAATAATTTCGCAATACCTCCAACATTGTCACCCAGCTGAATCGAAGAGAAATTCACTTTTGAGTTCTTCAAAGACGCGTGACATGTTGCTAACATTAGACTCATGTATTTAATTCCTTAACCCTTTGCACTCGAAGCTATTCGAACTCCAAAACGAAACATTTCTTCCGATCTAGAATATTTCCCTTCTATATATTTTTTTTTTTCGTGTTATACATATGAAAATGGTGCAATTGACTCGTATAATAGTGAAGTGTTTAGTAATTTATTAAATACAAACAAATTAACCCTTTGCACTCGAAGCTATTTTAACTCTAAAACAAAACATTTCTTCCGACCTAGAATATTTCCCTTCCACATATTTTGCTTTTCATGTTATACGTACGAGAATGGTGCAATTCACTTCTACAATACTGAAATATATTTAACAAATAAATTTAATAATATAAAAATATTTTGAATAAATATACAGAAATTTTTAGTGGCGCCTTACAGTCGCCATTCGAGTGCTAAGGGTTAATAATGTAAAAAATGTTTTGAATAATAATATAGCAATTTTTAGCGGCGCTTTACAATCTCCATTCGAGTGCTAAGGGTTAAATTGCAAACAAATAATTTCTCAATACTTCCAGAGTACTGTCAACCAGCTCTCCGTGGAAAATGTTAATGCCTCTGGTGTCTCCATCCCCATTTTGATACATAATCGTTGGAACGTAAAATAAATATTGGAAAGAAAGAAGTTCAAGAATAAAATTTCGATCCAATGGCTCCAGTAACTCGATCGTTCGCTGCACCTTCGACGAAATTGAAAAAATTGGTATTCTGCACATTTTCGTCGAATAACACGGATTTTCCGAAAAAGTCTACCGTGTCCTTGAAACAGGCAGCATCCAGGACAGCCGGCGAGTTATTCCCGCGTCTCTGGTCGCGGGCCGCGATTAATTCGATTTCCCAAGAAAACTTAGCCGAGGTGTTTCTCAAATAACCTTTTCGCTCGCCGAAGGTAAACGATCGCTGGCAATGTGGCAGCGTTACGCAGCGGCGCAACACAGAGAGGAGTTGATCCGCGAACGCGAAAGATCGCGGATAGCAAGCGCGCGCCGTTACCACAGAGAAAAGACGAAGAGTTGATCGTTTTCCAAGTAGCGGAGTGCACATCGTATTCTTTTTCCATCGGGCCTGGGCCGGCGCGGCGCGGCGCACCGCCCGAGCCATAAACGTGTTACGCCGCTTACATCATGCTCCCCGAGAGCGAGAACTTGAAACCCGAGAGGAGGACCTTTCGTCTTCGCGATAATAGACAGCTTGAAAACCTGTAGCCGGCGACCCGGTTTACTCTCGCGCGCATTGTCCGCGAAACCGGGGTCGCCGCGTAAATAACGTGTTACGCCGAAGGATCACGTAAGGAACAAGTTCACCGGCGAACCCTCCCGCGAGATATATATATATTACTTGATTGCCATTAACGAAGGTCCTTCTGCGTTTTATTGCCCGTCCCTGCTGCGACGATTACCCACGGGACACGCTCGGAACGATTAATCTCGGGGACCCCTAATTCGATTGTTTGTCGCCTGGACACGACAAAGTGGATGTTTTCAGTGAAGTTTTTTGGTTCTTTTCTTTGGGGATCTGTTCTCTAAAAACGAATAACTAGACATCGGATTTTATGCATTTATTACAAAAATGAGTAGGTGTAATTTAGAACAGTAAGAACATTAGAAAAATTTAGAAATACTGTTATATCATTTTCAACCTATTAAACATATTAGGAAAGAAAATAAATTTCTATTTCGCTCCAGTTTGTTGCAATTTAGGTAGAAAATTTTTATTTTGAATAAAGATCCACTGTCTACTAATAACATTCTAGCATTAGGTACAGTGTTCAGAGACTCCGATCACATTTGAGATGTTGAAACATTTTTGCAAATATCTCGTAAACTAAAGGCGAGCCGCGGTAACTTGTATAGGAAAAAGTTGTTCAGAATGATGACCTTGACAACATATTTCAAGGTCATCAAAATCGGTGAGGAAGGCGCTAATGTAAATAATTACCGGTCTCTACTTTTGTCTCAATTTATTCATTTTCCCCTACAATTTTTTAGTATTATATAACAAACTGAAAACTGAGAACGTGTTTTTCCTGAAACTGAAATATTGCGATTCAAATATTTTTCAGAACGTTCAAAAATTTTTTTCGTGACTGAATCTATGTAGACTCGAAGATTGAAGTCTCCCGTTTACAATGACACCTTAAAAATTGATGTACGATTTTTTTAGCTGCTCTATGAAACAAAAATGAAGAGAAAGCTCTTCCTTATAAATTAAAAATTGAATAAAACGACTGAAAAAATTGTGCATCAATTTTCAAGGTGACATTGTGAAGGGGAGACCCCGAACTTTAATTCTACGTAAGATGCATTCCTGAACAAATTTTTTTAACGTTCCGAGAAACCTTTCAATTCGTAAATATTTACAAGTAGAACCACGCCTTCCGTTTGTGCAAAAAAATTTTAGAAAAAAATGAATGATGCGACGGGAATGAAGATGTTTCGAGCTTCGAAAATAAATCCAAATTTTCCGTTGAACTATCGTCTTTTTTTCTAAAGGAATTATAACAATTTGAGACGCGTGCGGAAGTGCTGGTTGACAGTGGCGAGCGAACTTCCTGCGAAGTCAACGTAACACCGGGAGACCTTTAGATTTGCATACGGTATAATGCAAATTGTGTGTGTGTGTGTGTAGGAAAAAGTCGGGTCCACGGTCGCGTTCGAAATTATACGAATCGAGGGTTCATTACGTCAGTGCTGGAATGCGGGAAGAAAGAGGGATATAACCGTGGGCGTTGCAACTTGGCGGTCGTTCTTCCGACCGAAGATTGCTTCGCGAATTACACTTCGATTCCAGTTTTATGAATCCGATCTTTTTCTCGAATGAAATATCTATCCGGCTGTTTAATAAGTAGACTACGTATTTTACGCATTTATGAGAAAAACGAGTACGTGACATTCAAAAGACAACAAAACAATTTAAAGATATATTATTTTCAATTTCCTCAAATTTTTAAATTTCAAATTTGCATTTGTTTCCCGTGGCTTACAGTTGACGAAGAAAATTTCTACATAAATCTCCGCAGTCTATTGATAAATAATTATCGAAACCCGAGGCTGATTGATAAAATGAGCTCCAACTAGACAAAGGAAATCGTTAATTACCCGAAACAACTGAAACGGTAGAATAGTAACGAGCAACAAATAAATGTCCTTAATCCTAATTGGAAATACAATCGTTCTCCGACGTTAAGCATGCTCGACTTTATGGTTTCTCCATTACCCGAGCTGTAGTCATCCAATTATATTAAGACCGAGCAGGTATAATCGTGTTTCACGACGTGCTCCCGTGTCCG
This sequence comes from Seladonia tumulorum, assembly GCA_913789895.3. Classification (NCBI taxonomy): domain Eukaryota; kingdom Metazoa; phylum Arthropoda; class Insecta; order Hymenoptera; family Halictidae; genus Seladonia; species Seladonia tumulorum. The sequence continues at coordinate 33,554 of CAJYYF030000071.1, forward strand.
CGAGACACACAATATTCGAAACGATTCCTCCTTGTTTCAGGAGAACGTTGAAATCCGACCGCCGTTCACGCACTCCTTCTCAGGTGCACGAAATTAACGCGCACCTTATCGGTCTACGGAATGGTAAATAAAAACTATATACGCGGGCCCGCGATGTAATTCCGAAAATGAATATCATTTTAATAATTTCTCGCCACGATTATACTCGATCAACCGGCCTGCCTCGGTCCCGATTATCCGGGTTAATCGAGGCCCCGTTTGCGACTCGCGAAAAATATGCGAGCCTAATTTAAATAGCTCCTGGATTAATGATAGAAGCGCAGACACATTTCTCTCAATTATTCCTGTTGACTTCATTACACTTCAACGTACTCCGTCACGCGTTCTCACAGCGTGCTGCAGATTAATATTGGAAAATTATGAAAAATTTATTATGAAAAATTCGTTCGGCACTGGGAGACGATGAAGTTTCAAGGAACCAAAACATGATTGGAATTGTTAATATCATACAAACCGGAGGACAGATACCGTGCTGTATCGTGTCACGATCATTATATCAGGTCAATGAAAAAATTTCTTTAAGTGTCCTAATCAACGAGCAGTGCAAACTGCATTTTTAACCAGTTAAGTGTGTTTGACGACTATATCCGTCA
>CAJYYF030000072.1:0-27489 GCA_913789895.3 Seladonia tumulorum
TAATTGAATTAATTGGCGTTTACTCGATATATGTCCAAAACACGGGTCTAGCCGCGGACATATATCGGCCAGGAAATACTACTCTCCTCGACGACCAAGGGGTATACCCGTAGTAGGGATAATTCCGTGACATTTATCGGCCATGCCTCGGAGACATATATAAAAAATTTTCTGTACACCGAAATTCGAAATCCTAACAAAATTTATTTTATTCGACCGTATTGCCGTACAAATTAATTTCTAAACGTTGATCAGAATTACCAATTGTTAATGTCTCCCATATGCGACCAAATGAGTGTTAAAAATTAATTGGAAATTGCAACAATTTTTATTTCTACAATTAACCATTTTTTTCATTTTCGCTTTATAGAAAACGAAGGTCAATTAAATTCAGAATTATAGTTAGAATAATATAGGGAGGATACAGTTTATTCCATAAGGTTTTAAGTAATGCTCCAGGCTACCATAACAGAAGCATGGGATTCCTTTTGTAAGAAGCAAACGATAATTTTTCATTTATGGTAGACTGCAGTTGCGTGTATTTTCTTGTGAAATCCAGTATTGTAAAGAGGTTCCTGCTATCGTTGCGACAATGTATAATAAAAGTGATTAGTAATTGCTCGTGATTATGTAAGGTTTGCATAATCCCATTACAAACACTGAAATGGTTTCCCGGTAAGAATCTGATTATTGCACTTGCCTATCGAGGCGCGTCTTCAACCGCGCTATCAAGGCACGGAGATACTGATTGATATTGTCGAAGCATCGATTGATAAAACAAACAATCTGTCAGATAATTAATTAATTAGCTGTGCAAGATTATCGAGAATATTCGTAATTAGACTGCGGATATTATGCATTTATGTGATCAGATAAAATACAAGACGGAAGAAACATTGGCACAAATATAAGGTTATACATATAATTAAATAAATTAAGAATATAAGGTACTGCCGTTTACTTTTTAAGATGATTGAAATAGAAAGTATATTTTTACTTAGACTCGGATAATTTTTATTTTCGCACAAAGATTTGCAGTTTAATGAAGAGATCTGCAGTTAGAATTAATACTCTGTATTTGTGTTGAGATTTACAGTTCGTGCAACATATTTCGGTGTAAAAATGCGAAGAGGTGTGAGAAATATGAGGGATTATGTTACACCGGGGCAGCTTCTTCGGACGAGATACTTTATGGTCTAGTTTCTCGAGTCGTCACCATGGAAAGGGGTCGAAATCCTCTCCGGGGATTTTTTTTCGAGAGAGAGACGCATTCAGCCAAAGTTTCTACCTGTTTCTTGTTGCGATCTAGACGGGTTCCAGTCATGGACCACGAAGCGAGACAGACGCGCTCTGGCAGACCCGCTACGCCTCCATTCCGCGATATTATTTTCTATGAAGTGTGCCTCTCCGCGTACAAAAGTTCGCCTAGGACTCGCAATTTCCACATTAAACGCGAACTACTTGTTTGTTACGGTTAGGTTTAATAACAGGAGAGCTTGCTCCTTAAATTACAATAGCCCCGGCATGTAATCCTCGTAATTACCGGAGTACGGATCTTTTTACATGGCGGCTACTATCTCCTGGCACCTAATACCAGAGTCCTCCATCAGGTACAAATTGCAACGAAAATGCATACAGCAGAAAATTGAATTTTAGGTAATTTACGCATTTTTTCCATCCTGTTGTATTTGGCTGTCCCAAAAGTTTCTTCCGCGATGCGTTAAATAACCTAATCTGTTCGTTAATATTTTATTATTTACGTAGCAATTGTTTTCTTGAAAAACTAGGTGGCATTGCGTCGTGTTGTCGAAAATAAGATTAATTTTTGGGACACCCTAATCCTTTTAGATATTTGAACGCGCTCGGATTAAACGAGCAAATACGATCCAAAATGTGCCGTGTTTGGTCTCGTTTTAATCAGAAAAATGCCACGGATATGGAAGTTTTGTAAAGAAATAATTATAAACATTCGTATCGGAGATCAATTATTCATTAATATTGCACACTCGTCTCGCACAGAGATTACTGTACTAATGTAGACCAGGATCCCGTTCGTCTGTGCGACGTAAGGCGAGGGGGGGGGGGTGCGGGAGGATATGTGGACGGAAATGGAAAAGCGAGTGAGTAGATAGGAAAATGTTGGCCAAAAAAGATGGCGACCGATGTGTATCGACTACGGTTACCATGCCTCGGAGCACGCACAAACAAACCGGTCGACGACGGTGGAGAGTGCAACTTTAGGGTTCCCTCTTCTGGTTCGCGTGCACGCTTTTCACGTGGTGTGCAAGTGCCGGCGGGGGTTGGAAAGAGCGAGGGGAGGGGTTGGTGGTAGAAAGGGGAGGTTGCTGCATTTCCTCCCCCGTCGACAAAGGCTCTTTTAAGCACGAACGAGTGCTGCACTTAGCCGCACAGAAGCGTGCACACCCGCTGGAACAGAAAAGTCTTGCGATTCCAGCGACACCGTTGATTCGGAGTTTCTTGGCCGGTGAGACGGTGTCGCCGCCCACGCTGTCATCGGGTTTTTTTACTTTCGAGTGGTTTATTGTTCGAATTCGAAACGAGAGCCGCCGATTGTTCACGCGTGCGCCGAAACGCGAAAATACGCGCTCGACTGCTCTGTCAACGTTTCACAGTGAATTCTCGATATATGTCAGCAACACGGGTCTTGCCAGCCAGCGTCTTGTATCGTCCAGGAGACATACTTCGTGGCCCCCCAGTGGGTATACCTCGCGATAGTGGGGATAATTCCGCGAAGTTTATCATTCAGGCCTTGGCGACATATATAGAGAAATCATTGTATTCGGTTGCTTCCGGGGGAGGGGTAAACAATTTTCGTTAAAGATTTTCTTGGTAGTTATTCCTTAAAAAAAAAGCAAAAACAGAAAAAATGTTGGTGCATCGATATTGATTTTTCACCGGTAACAAAGTGGACAACATTTGCTTTTTCCTTTTGTTGCGTCGGCGAGAAGAGGATTTGATATTTTTCTTTGCACCGTTTACGTTCGATAGTATTTACCGTTTGAAATGTTCGAAGTCGCCGGAGTGTGACCCGGTCCAATAGAATTGCTGTTTTAAAATTGATTACTTTTTTAATGTCATTTGAACTCGCTTCTGCGGAAATTGAGGCTCCAGATTGGATGAACAGTATTATGCTCCTGCTCGTAGTCCCATAGGCTACGTTAATGCGACCGGAGAAAGGTCACAAAGCATTTTTTAATTTAAAATTCATTACCGCGTAATGAAGAAGAATTGTAGATGAGCTGTTGGCATAGGTCGATCATGTTTTCATTAGATTATTATACTTGGAAGGCTTCCCGCCTAAGAAATTAAGTTTACCTTTCAGCTTTCTTGCAGAATAATGTGGAACCTGAAAGCTTCGTAAAAAGATTCATAATCTAATTAATACAGTATTTTAGAGGCCATCGGCGTTCTGATTGCATAAAAATGTTGTTAACCCCTTTATCCGTTCAACGGACGATAACATTGGTACAGCATCGTTTACAAAATATTCAAACACAATATTTTATTGTGTCTATTGAATCCATGGTTTTTGAGACATACATTGGTACAGAATTGTTTATCGATTTATTTGGTATAACTATTAATTCATGACCCTAACAATTGACAAAAGTTGTAGCTTTAAATCCAAATCTTCAATTGTGAAGAGAAAATCGCAGAGATCGTAATTTTAATTGTACAATATTTTCAATGGATCGCAGTGGTGTGACGAAGGTTTGTTTTCCCATTGTTTGTTGCAGAATTCGAATCGGATGGCTGTTCATGTAAAAGCTGGGCCCAAGGGCGCGGTGAAGGCGACAGAGCACAGCAATGACGCTTCCGGTATCGAACTATCAGGAACTTCTTATTCAAGTTCGCGAGCTGACCCATGAAACGATTCGTCTGCAAAGACAACTGTCCTCGGACTTGTTCGACAATGTCGACCCGCCGGACGTGAATCATAATTTCTGCCTTGGCCAGAAGAACTATGAGAAAGGTGAGCGCAATCGATCGTCGAACCCGGCGAATGAATGAAACGAACGCTTCGGCGCTGCAAGTCTGTTGAAATTAGTATTCGCAAATCGTTGTTTAACGCTAGGTTCACGGAACACCGACTATTTTACGTTGCTTTATAACATTTTTTTGTAACGCACAGGGTGAGGCACTTAAATCAATCACCTCGAGTAACTTCGAAATTATGCGTTGTAGAAAAAAATTATTTCCAAAATCATTTCGTTACGTGGTGTCAGAGAGGGCATGATGTGGTGTGCATGATTTCTTTGCAAGTGGAGGCGTTTAGGAGATTTGTAGGTTAACTTTTGGTTTCTTAAATAGAATCGTATTTTTCATTCTCCATAAAAAAGTATTAACCCATCCATGTCGAAAATTTATTAACTTAGCAGATATTTGAATTTAAATATTGAAGTACCAATATCCTTGCCAATATTTATACAAATTTTTTTTTTTTTAATTTAACATTATTTTTGTAATTGAGACGAATGGAAGGGGCGATACTTTTGCTCCTATTAATATACGTTGCATATTTTTGTATACACGTGATAGAAATGTATGCGCTTCTTTACTGTCCCGTGAACGCGACAGTACTGCAGGTGCATTGAACTTGAGATAAGCCTTAACGCTATACCGCTAGCCTGTCAGTGGAACACGTAAAGTAGGGAAAAAATTCATTCCAGGTGAAATTCACTTGGCGACTTAAACGTACCAATCGCATAACTCGTATGATTCGTTCGAACCTTGTAATCCTTATATCGATACCCAAAATTTTGTAGCACGTTCAGGGTCATCTTAGAAATTCAAAATCGATAAATATGATACACTAACGGTGTAAAATTTTTTGCACCTCGTCTAATAAACTAATCCTTCTAACTTCTCAATAAAATTCAAGTCATTTGATCTAATTTTAACACTTTGAGTGCCAAACCAGAACCCTAAAAAATTCCATGAAACCAAAGTAAGTTATTTAAAGAAACAAAAATTGAAAATAATTATATGTGTGATATAAAGTAGTCTTCCATCTTTCTTGCATTTTACAGATCCCAATCAAATTTGGTACAATGAATATATTAACGCAAAAATTCATTTTAAAACCTGGGCAAATAATTTCGTCACCCACATTTGGGTGACATGGCGGTCAAAGTGTTAAAAAAAGTTATGTTGTGTCAAATAATGTGTAGTCAGTTTTGCTCCTTACTGTATCGAGAATTCACTGCATTCTGTGGTGCGTCAACGGGGGAACGGGAAAAAGCCTCGTCGAAATTTCCCGTACGGCGGCGTCGTGTGATCTCGCGGAGAAGTTCCGACGCGAATCCGGCGCGGCGTAAGCGCACAAGATCCGCAGTCTTGTCGCAAAAGCTTGTATTTCATTGCGGGCTCCTAAATCTCCTAGCGTCCGCAGAGAGCCGACGACATCGTTTCCAGTTGGAGGGAGGGGGCAAAAAACAAAGGAATCCGGGACACAACGGGCGCAAAGAGATTCGCGACGGACACGCAAAAGAAACTCCCATCCCAGGTGTCGTCTAGCTTTTACTTTTGCCGGGTGACGGATCCGACGAGAGCGGGTTTTTCTCCTTCCCAGAGACCGCGCGCGCGCGAGTGCGCTTTCGGTGCCCGTCGTCGTGTGGCATCGGTCCAACTGCCTTGCATCTACCAGACACCACTTGCCAGACATAGCACACGCTTCTCCCATCCGTCTAACTCTGATAATACCGGCGAACTATACCGGCCAGAGAAATGGGAAACGATCGCCTCTCGTCAAACGCACGCGGAAATGGTCTCCCGACGCGGGAAGCCCCTTTGGCTTCGAGACCGATTCAAACCAGCCGCCAATTTCAATGAAAAATATCCTTTCTCTATTCGGATTTATTTCGTGTTTCAGCAATGCATTGTAACGTTCCAATAATAACTGGAATCGATATATGAATTAATGAATTTATGTATTTGCAAGCTTTTATTTGTCGGGCGCTGCGAAATTGTCGAAAAAACGTTTGTCTGCCGTGGAAAATAAAAGGTTTCGGAGCACTGCGTTAAAGGACCCGTTTAACCTCTTAAGCACTGTACGCCACTATAGTGGTTTCAGTGGAAAACTGGTACGGACCACTATAGTGGTTTCCGTGGAAAGCATCAGTTTGAACGATACGAACCACTATAGTGGCTTTTGTGCCGTCCGCGGCCGCAAAAACGTAGATCAGCTGCCCTAATCGCGACCAGCCCCGACCGCCAGTCGCGCAGCAATCTCGGCACTGTGGCAACTGAACGCTACACTTTTCCAGTTTACATAACGATGTTCAGCGCGGTTGCATAATTGTGTTCGCCAGTTGGTTCGCAAAACAGTTGCGTGTCACGATGCCGCCGCCGCCGTCAAAGCTTCGAAATTAGAGAAGAAAGATATCCGGGGGCCGGTGTGTGTGCTGTGCGCGTCGTGTGCCTGGTCGCGGACGATTTTTCGGGGGTATATTTAGGCGACCATAATCGGCGGTAGGAAGGAAGCGTTCGGGCGTTGCGATAAATCTTGTCCGAGAGGATGAGCGGTCGACAGAGCGGATTCGCGGTCGTATGCGAGACTTGTTGACGGAGGTTATCGCGTTTTCCTGGGAAACACGAGAGATGTGAAAAAAGGAGGAGTGTGTATCGCGTGCGACACGCACTTGGACATGATCGTATCTTCTCTGATGGATTACATAAGTGAGCGTGACGAATTTCTACGGGAATCCATTTTTAATCAAACGTTTACCCCTCTCTTCCCCCCCTCAAATCATGAACGATTCACAGCGGTGGACAAAATTAGTGGAACAAAAGGAGGAACAAATTTTTTGAAACTGGACGGAACTATCAGAATTTCTGAAAATATTAGCGTGACTTCGCATCGAACGCATTGAACGAAAAGGAAACTTAATTAGTTAATTCAAACTTGAAATTTCCCTAAAATTAAGCTTCAAATTAAACCACAACCTAACGCAGCAAACGGGTGAATCGGAAGACGCAGCGAACGTAAAGAAAGTACAGTGATTTCTCTACAAGGTGTTCATGCTATTACTAGTCAGCGTTTTTCTTGCAAATAGTAAATATTAGAAAAAAATGAAAGAGGAAAAAGTAGTACTGTTTTTTATACGCAACGCAATATCTGTATATCGAGAATTCGCTGTATTATATTATTTTTTATTGAACGTCTGTGCCCGATGCATTCCGATAAGAAAGGGTTCAATTGCCCAACACGTTTACTCTGACGAGACAGCGATGAAGACGGATATCGCGAAAGCTGATCGATCGTAATTGTTCTATTTAAAGATCACCCTGTGGATCGTTTCGTCTGGCGTGTAAGTCCATTCAATTACAGGAACGTGCGAATGCACTGCATATTTATGCGCTTTCGTCACCGATACCGCGCGCGAAGATCCTAACGAGTATTAACATACAATGCGGCCCGGTAAAGGCTGCGATCAACGCATATTAAAGCATGAAATCAGTCGTCGAACTATAAAACGAACGTTTAGCTCGTACACCTACCGTGTGCCCGTAAAAACTGATATAATTGGTGTTGATTCCGTTCAAAAATTTTCATGGAACATTCGGTTCAAACATTTTGAAAATTGTTAACCACTTTCGACCTTATATTTTTGAAAATAATTCGTAGTTGTGCGTGTTAATACCTTGACTGTTAATCTACAAAATTCTTGCCCATCAGCCTTAAGCTATGTCCACACAAAAGCAACATGTTGCCTCTTCTTTTGTTCGATCAATTTATTAATTTATTACCGAATAAATCATGATGGCAACGACGTTACATGCATAAGTATAAAACTGTGAGTTAAGAAGTATTATTAAAAGAAAAGGTACAATATTCTGTAATTTCTGTGCCACACAATGACCTTGAAAATTTTTATTTTGCATAAAAATCCGCGGTCTAATAATCACCAATTTCTGCACCTGGCTTGAATAACTTGATCACTAATTGTATTTACGATTGAGATACAGTATAAGCAGTAATATAAGATATTCATATTTTTCCGCTATATTTTTTAAATAATTTTAAGTGGCGAAAGGTTTAAACTTTTACTCGTACGAAGTCTTCCTCCGCGGTTTCATTTTGTAGTGCCTCCATTTTTCGAGGAGAGCCCACGCATTCCATGTTAGGCTCTTTTATCATAAACGCATGTCCGCCGTCTGCTCCCATCATGCCCCTGCAGTGGCCTGCACCCTGTTTTTCGGTTCTCATCACTCGCGTCACTGCGCTTTTCTGCTCATCATCTTTCGACGGTTTATCTCTTTTTTTTCTCCCTCTCTCCCTCTCTCTCTCTCTCTCTCTCTCTCTGTCGCTTCCCCCACTCCAATTTGATTATTTTTGTGAAGCGTGCTGATAGGCGAAAAGGGAAGATGCAACGTTGGTCCGTGAAGTGCACTCTCGAGAGCCTCGAGGGGCCCCGGAAATGCTCGGCGCATTGCAAAATACTGAACGATGAGAGGGAAACGCATTTTATTTTTTTATTTGATTACGCTCTCGAGAGAACTGCGAAACGGACGAGCGATTTTTTCGGGGGGAAATTTCGCCGGACATCTGGAGTACCGTGTGCCTAAAAAAAAAAAAAAATGAATCGCAGAGTAATTTTTCCTCTCTACAGTTTCCGAAAGTGCCTTCGTGAACGTGAAAGTTTCGTAGTCGATTCAATTGTAATTTTATTTTGTGCGATTTTAGAATGACCTTACCTTGAATAATTTGTACAATGAGGGCCTCGTGAAGTTTCATTGTGCTCGTTAAATGGTTATTGTTAGAATGAAGTGGGGAGTGCATTTTGTAAATGCGTCGATGCACTTTTTAAAACAACTGTGTTGTAGAGTTGCAATTTCTTCAAAAAAAAAAAAAAAAAAAAGGCTTTTAACGATGGAAATTTAAAAGTCAAAATTATTATGATTTTGTTATAAATTAAATGCATTTTAAACCTTCGGTGATTTTATCTCGAATAATTTACGAGCGCCTCGTGGAAGTTCATTGTGTTCGTTAAAGAGTTCAGTACTGTTGGGAAGTGAGCGAACGCATTTTGTAAATGCATCGATGCACTCTCGGAAACAACTGTGTTACAGAACGTTCAAACTAGTTTAGCATAAAATTTTCCTGGTAGGCTCCTTTTGCAGCTTTACGCGGAACAGTGCTGTAGCCTGACCCAATTATTGGAATTACCTTATATAATCGTCGCGTATAATTAGACCAGCTAATAGTAATCGGATTAGCTCCAGTGTTGCCGTGCAAACGGAACATTCGGTCTCTTGCCTCGTCTAATAGGTAGCCGAGCGAAACAATATAGTGGACAAAAAGCACATTTTCTGAAAAATTGATTTAGTCCATTGAAGCAAGTGCACAAATAAATAGTAAGTCTGCGCAATTTATTGAGTTCTAATCAGAAATGAAATGATTGTGTTCCAGGAAAGCATCTTACAGACACCGTGACAAGGCAGCACGACAAAATCAAGAACAACGAGCTAGCGCAAAATCCCCTTGCCGAATACAAGTGAGTGCTGCATTAAACGCTGGCTTTGAAGAAATTCCCTCCCGTTTCCCCAACGTTCCATTCGCCACACCATAAGAGTGTCTCCTAACACGAGCAATTATTGCCGGCACGACGTTCTGCTCCGTTTCATAGCGCTGCATGCCGAGATTCGTTAACGAGACTCATTCGGGACACGTAACGATTGCCTTCGTATTCGCGGAAACTAGAGGAAAAAATGAGCTTTACAATTTTTCCTCCTAAGACTTTGGTAGACATTATACAGTGATTTCTATATACAGGGTGCCCCAGCATCGGTAGTACAACCAAGGTGGGGGTGATTCTACATAAAAAAACAAATCGAAAATAAAGAATAAAATTTTTTTCATTTGAGGTTTCGTTCTCGAGAAAATCGGTTTTGAATATTCAGCGAGTACGCGTACACTTAACTACGGCCTAGATAGATGGATCTCGATACAGACTTTTGTTTATGTTTCCACTTCTGTACATTCCTGTTGACACGACGTTCCGAGCACTTCTCACAGTTTCATTTGTTGCCTCAGTATATATCGAGAATTCACTGTAGTTGGTATGCATTCGGCGCATCGAACGACGCGGAACAGGTGCTCGGGAGAATTCGAGAGTCGATACCAAAAAAATGGTTTTTGTTGCAGCAATTATCGATTTCAACCACGCTTCTGTCAGAACCTGGACACCAGCGAGGGCATACGCGCTGGAGAGCTGACTAGCCGTCTTTTAACTTGGAGAAGCCGAAGTCACAGGCCGGTGGTTCTACAGGTGAGCTGGTTTCCCGATTTCTCGTTGATTCGAATCTGCATCAAAAGCGCACTGTCGCTGGGAGATCTTTGACCAATTATAATATTCCAATTACTGCGAACCCAGTACGATAAAGTCTTGATCTAAGCCGAACGGAGCTACACGATCTTAGTCACGTATCCCCTCCACTGGGGGCCATACTAATTGTAAGAAGCTCGAGCTGCCTTGGTCGTCGAGGAGTGTAGACATAACATGGCTCGGGTATGTGTCCTGAACGATGCATATATCTCCTGGACGATATATGTCGCAGGCAAGACCCGCGTTGTTTGCATATATCTAGAGTTCACTTATATTTTTGATCACTGGACTGCGGATCTTCATGCAAACTAATATTTGCATCAATTGCAACAAGCCAAGTAGAAATCTTCTTTATCGACTTGAATAATTTAGAAATAATACATCCATATTTTGAAATTCTTTTATTTCTCATTAATGTTACTGTTTTACCAAATTATTGCTCGCGAATAACAGAGTATGTACTGCCAGCATTTCGCAGTTCGTTTCCTAAATATCCAGACTGCTTGTCAACTTGCGTATTAATGCACTTTCGCTATAAGCGACGCACATGCCGTGCGGTGCATTAATGACCATGATACGCTGAAGTGGCGAACAAGGTAATACGCAGCATCCGCGTGCTGAAATATCCCGACTGGAATCTGAGACTTGTTCATACTTTCTGCTCATCAGAAGCAGAAATAACGTCTGTTGTCAATTGCAAAATTTATACGATCAATTAAAAACCACTCCTCGTTATCGTAAACTTATTCAAAGTTAAACCGAAGAGAAGTTAACCCTCCGTATGCTATGCCGGGGTCATTCGTGACCCGTAATTTTTATATAATTGCAGTTATATAAAAATAAATTTGTATCGTCATTTTATGGAAGTTGTTCATCTACTAATTTCGGCAACAAATTGACTATCATCTGCGTTTAATTATATTAACAATAACTTTTTTTAAGGACCGATCATTTTGACTGCGCGCGGTAGGAATAGGTATGCAAGAAGCATCGGTAGGTTCAGTGTTCAATTTTTTTTTTAATGTTTCCAGGTGTAATTTAATTATTTACTTTGTTTGGAAAGCACTTTCTCGCTATTTCGTAAATCTTTGACATATTTTCCAAGTTAAACTTTTTTTTATGCGGTCCCTCTCCACCACATACAAAAATTTTCTTTAATATGTTGTAAAAACTTATTTACAAAGTTAAATTTACAAAGTTTCTGAATATTTTTTTGTGCGGTCCTTTTATGCGGTCTTTATCTACCGCACAAAAACAGGTTTGACTGTACTTGTATTCTTTCAGTCTTTCTACCGTTTCAAATTGCATCTGATAATTTTTTTTTAAATGCATAAAAATCCGCGGTCCAATCGCATATGGAAGCGGTCAGTAAATGATCCTCACCGATCAACCGGTTTATTTGCAAATCGCGCGGTTCTTTGCCAATTAAGCGGTCTATTTGCGCAGCTTCGGGGGTGCGTTCACGATCAAGGTCACCCCGTATCAATGAAGACCCGCGCGTATAGCGCAGCGCGTGCACTGTTCGCGTGCACGCACTTCCGTGTATTTATTTCTTTTTTTTTTGCGCGCGTGCCTCCCCTACGGCCGGGGAAAACGGGGGCGAGTGTACGGCGAAATCGCGAGAAGGGGGTTGGCATTTAATTCGTGAGCATGCGCCACGACCATAGGGGAGTTATTGCAGAGGGGTGCCACTCTTTGAGGTGGATGTTATTGATCAGAGCTTCTTCTGCCCTTCGAAATGGCTCAAGTGTATCACGCCATGGGGGCATCGAGCTCTTTGACTCCATGTTTGGCATTTTTCTCTCGTCGCTCAGCTTTTAATCTGTGAGCAAATGAACAATAAATAATATCCTCCAAGCCCGCGAAAAGGCTCGACAAATTAACCCAACAAATGGTACCCCCACAGTAATTGGGTCCCTTACCCTACCACAATTTTAAAATATTGTCCCCATTTGGTGCTCCATTTTCGTCACAAACGCGCAAAGTCCGCAGTCCAATTGTTGTAAGTGATTTGTTGTCCGAGAATGTGTGAATTGTAAATGTAGGGTTTCTTGTACAATTATTTGTGCGCGAGGGTGAATGACACGTGTGCTTGCAAGCTGAACAAAGTGGAACTTTCGCGAAACTCTGGGCAAAGTGTATGCTCCTTCTTTATTTGTTAAATCCATGAATCGTCAAAGCTATCGTTGGCGGTTTATGGTTTGTCTGAAATGGTCTCTCGGAAAGGGCGTTTGCATAAGCAGCTGGGATTATGCTTGCATGTACGATGACTTTATGCAATTATAGGGTACTTGAAGATGGGAAATGGAATACAGATGAACAACTCGGCAAAGGTTAATAATCTTTCCACGTTGATTCGATCGTAGGCAGTTTATTGTAGGGATACATGATGCGTGGGACTGCGTTGTTTAATATTTCTCTGAAAATGTCGGTGTTTAACTTTTTTTGTAGAAGAGTATTTTTATAATACAGAAATATTGTGTTTGACACTTTCTAACAATTTTTATTTCATCAAATGAATTATTCGTGATTTTATGGAATCTTTGAGATTCCCTGAAATCAAAGCAATGAAATTTGAAGATACAAATTAAGAATTATATTAGGATTAGAAGGAATTGAAATAGTTGAAAGACCGATCAATATAATAAATGTCAAATCCTTATTGTTTGTCTTACTAAATACATGTCACTGAAATGACAAAGCAGTCTTTCGTTTCGTTATTTTGATTACTTTTTCGACAAGTTTACTGCTGTTTCGGACATCCCTTTTCTACCATAAACGTCAAAGATATTTAGGAGGGTTCCCTCTTACGTGCCCCACCCAGTGTATCGATTTTTCATGCAACACGTAATTCAGGAACAATTTAGACTAACGGGGGTGTTTCGTGCACCCTGGGTATAGAAGTGGCTCTGTGAGTACACCCTGTGTTTGCATGAAAATTAATCATTCAGGCGACAGATACGTATTTCGCTTCTTCGAGTTGCAAGTCAGGTAGGAAATGTTTGTTTCGCGCGAAAATCCACAGTCTAGACACAATGAATTATCGCGAAAGGAGTTCGTATTGCGCGTAAACACTTTTACGCGACCGCGGTATTTATCACAGAGGAAAAATGGCTATCCGGGATGAGGAAACGCTGGAAAGCCGCTGCCTTGATAAAAGGCAGATCTCGTTTCGAGAAGGAAGACCAGAGGGAGAGAGAGAAAGAGAGAGAGGGTGACAGAGCATACACCAAGAAAAGTGGTCGGCAACGAAACGCGGTGATAAGGGGCCGATATTGAATAAAGAGAGTCCGACTGCGATTCGCTGCCGGGTGCCGGGCAGTTCGTAGCCTACAGTCGACACGTAAAGGCCGGCAATCCGTTAGTTAATCAAGAAACTTCCGAGGAAAACTGGTCTTCCAACGAGTGGAAAAGAAAAAGGTGATCTGATTGGATACGAGCGAGATAAGGAGGGTCAACGATCGCGAGATAAAAGAAATTTGAGAGAGAGAGAGAGAGAGAGAGAGAGAGAATGAGAAAAAATTAGAAAGCGCCAGAAAAAGAAGATGGGAAGGCTCTTTTTTGTCGGGGAAAGGATACGAGCGAATGATGTAGGCCGTTGTGTAAGAAACAGAATTTTTATCATTTAGTGCGCTCGTTCAATCCTTTTCCGATGCATATCAAGGGCCCGGGATAGTCACGTGACTTTCTAATCAATAATTTCCATTCACAACCTTAAGATGATATTTCAACCTTTTATCGGATGTCGAATGTCTTTCATATAAAAATAATAGATTTCTGCTGGGAAGTTGGAGATTATAAATAAAAATAAATTGACATTATTTTTTCTGGGAGCCAGAAGGGAAAATATAAGAACAATTCGCATAAGCTAATTTTTAAACGTAACGGTTGCATAAGGCTCGACGGAAGGAAACGTGTTAGAAGGAAATTCCAGCTTTCTAAAGCAGAATCGAGTGAACGAAAATTGTTATTATTTTTTTTTTTGCGAAACGATTCATAATTATACGGTGCGTTAACGTGTTTTCAAGGTATCGTTGACATATCGCTTGTAGTGTATCGCCTAGTGCATAGCTCGTTAACCACTAATTACTCTGAGTAGCGTCTATAGAGGGGACAATTCGAGGCGAATAATGAGGTAGGGAGGAGCGTTTCCATGCGAGAGAGGAGAAAAGAGAGCGTAATGTCGAATGACGTAAGAGTAATTCCGCACGAAAGATCAAGGTAAATCAATAATACGTTACGGTGCAACGCGGAAACCATGAAATTGCATCACGAACGAAAAGTGAAACAAAAACGTCTCGCGGTGCGCGCGCGCGCGCGGAGATTTTATTAAGGGGGCCGGCACGAATTTGACCTTGACTGTCACGCCATTCTCGCGATGGTCCTCGAACGGCGAGTAGGGAAAACAAATTGTGGAATGCGAAAAATTTTCTGCCAGTCGCGAGTCGTGCAAGGGTCAAAATCTTTTCAAACTGACGCTTCAGTATTGCAATGAGCAGTTTATAAATGGTCAAGCGTCTTTCCTAAGGGTTCAATCTGTGTCTGTGCAGAGGCCAAAATTTGAATTTCTGCCTCATCGTCGAGTAATATGCAATATCGTACATACGTAAACCTATACTATCGATCTGCATTATCGACCGTATTCTATCGCCAGAGACCGTGGCGCTAGTAAACAGAACCTCGAAATGGTGCTTTTTTTCTCGACAAATTACGTCTTTAATAAGTAATTAATCAATTAAAAATACACACCACCGTGTTTGTATATGTATTTGCTATGTCTGTGCAGAGCCCTTTTTTCGATATGAACTCTAAATCTCTCGAAATTAAGAGAAACTCTCAGCGGCAGCCATCTTGTGACGTCATACTTTCTTCAGAAAGCGAATTTTCTGCAGAATATTACAAATTACTCCACGATGAGATAGAAATTCGCAATTTGGGCTCTGCACAGACACAGATTGGGCTTTTAGGAATCACAATTGACCACTTTTATACTGCTCATTGCTATATTGAAGCGTCAGTTTGTCGAGATTTTGACCCCTACACGTATATGGATTTCAAATCGTGACAGTCGATAATGCAGATCGATACTATAGGTTTACGTATGTACGATATTGCAAATTACTCGACGATGGGGCAGAAATTCAAATTTTGGGCTCTGCACAGACACAGATTGAACCCTTAGGAAAGACGCTTGACCATTTATAAACTGCTCATTGCAATACTGAAGCGTCAGTTTGAAAAGATTTTGACCCTTGCACGACTCGCGACTCACAATTTGTTTTCCCTACTCGCCGTTCGAGGACCATCGCGAGAATGGCGTGACAGTCAAGGTCAAATTTGTGCCGGCCCCCTTAACTCCGCGTTCAACGGAAAGAAAACACCTGGCGAAAGCAGCGCGCGGATTTCGTTTTCGAACGTCACCGGAGACTATTCCGTCGGATTTTGTCGTAAAACGACGAAAGGGAGAGAAAGAGAGAGAGAGAGAGAGAGAGAGAGAGAGAGAGAGAGGGGAGTCTATTATTGTTTGTCAATCAAAAGGTCACCACTCATCCCTTTAAAACGAATACGACAAACAAAAAATAGCGCTCACACCTATCTCCATGGAATGACAACGAGTAATCCCGAACTCGACAGCGCAAGAGACTCCATTCGCTGAAAAACTGAAATATTGAAAACCCTCTACGCTCGCCCACGAAAAACAATGCGAGGATCATCGATAACAAACCAAAACCGAACGGGGAGTTCGGGAAATAAAACCGCAAATTCCACGGCGAGGTACGATCGGTCCAGACGAACAAAACGTTAAACGCACCCTCTAAAAAAAAAAAATAATTCGCTCAATTATGCGCACGCGTGATCAAACGAACCGAACCTGCAGAATGAATCGAAACAAATGCATACGGGAAATTCGCAGCACAACAAAGGAATGAATTCGTCTGCCCGGGGAAAAAAAATGAAAAATTCCTCGTCGAAGCGCCGACACAATATACCTGGGATGGAGTTGTTTTTTTTATGAAACTTTCATAAACGCGTTGGTGACGTTTCCCTGATTAAAATGAGTCCAAACACGGCCTCATTCGGAGCTTGTTCACTTGTTTAATACGTGATTTAATGGAACCTTGATTATCCGAATCGATGTAAATTTTTAATAAAATCCATTTACAGTTCGTTGTAACACAAATTAACAAAGATTTAACAGAGCCAATTGCACGTTTTTAATTCTTTTTATTTTAGCTACAGTATTATGAAATGAGAACAATTTTATATCGAACAAAATGCTCTAATGAAAAGGAGTCCGAGAATCAATTGTAAATTTCGATCACAAATGAAAATCAAACAATTTACGAGTTAACGAGCCAGCATAATGGCCCAGCGACTGGGACAAGTGGCCTAATGTAAATGACACTTCGGACCCGATTTTTGTCGTCGAAAAACAGCGATCGGACGTGTCCGGTGGCGAACGAGTGGCGCCGATCCAGCGAAAGGGGCAGATCGAACACGGGAGACTTTCCACGGCGACCGAGAAAGACGGTGATCTAGAAAAAGAGGGGAACAATGTAGCTGAAAGAGAGAGCAAGCTGGAGAGAACCAGTAGGAATCACGATCGAGGGTGTTGGGGAGGGGTGTGTGGAGGCAAAGGAGAGGCCTAATAGCGAGAGAGAGAGAGAGAGAGAGAGAGAGAGAGAGAAAAAGAGAGAGACAAGTGGTCATGGTCTCTTGGATGAAAGGAGAGAGGGTGGATAGAGACCGTCGTGGGGGAACGAGAGAGGAGAGCGCACAAAGGAGGAAGTCGGAGAGAGAGAAGGAGAGAGACATTGAGTGAGTCAGTGATGGCGTACAGCAGCCAGGCCGAGCCCAGCTGTTCTTCGATCCCCTAACCTACGCCAGTTTATTTCAGCTACGAACACTACGTGGTCCCGGAGCGCGTCGTGCTCTCTCCGGGAGGCTCGTTATCATCCCGTTGTCAGTCTTCGACCGCCGTGGTTTTTCGTGTTTTCCACCGGCTCGATCGTCCTCTGTACACCGGTGGCAAAACAGAGAAAAAGGAGGGAAAAAAGAAGCGAGCACAGCTCCGCGAGAGAACAGCAGGCCGATTGTGCGAATTTTCGTGGGATCTACAGAGGGAGATCCTCCGGTGGTGTTTCGACGTTTGAGATCACTATGCTGGCTCGGAGTGCCGGTCCTCGGGGACTTTGAAGTCACCCTTTGCTCACTTGAGCCGCCAGCCGACCGAGAAAATAACGAATCGAACACGCGCCTGTGCCAGAAGATTGTTACGCGGGTTACTATTATACCGGAGAGAGCGTGCGACGATCTAGCGACGATCGAGGGTGGTTTAATGATCCACGGGAGGGGAGAGAAACGCGAGTCTCGATGGGGGTTGAGGGGAACGGGTTTGGTGCTTAGCTGTGTCGCGGATGATGATGGTTCCGAACCATGGTTAAACGTGTGAACGGGTTTTCGAGTGGACACCGTGAGTCATTCGATAGATCTCCACTTTTTGTGCCGAATATTCGCTGGATCTCAGAAACTGTGCAGGATTTCGGTGGTCCAACATGTTCTTAAAACTGCTCTCGATATTTCGGTTTCGTTATGTCTTTTGGTGAAACGATCGGTGGAGATCGATGAGAGAAAAGTCAACATTCGGGATCGAACCTCGACAAATTTGACGTTAACTTGAAACGAGCAAGCTGATAATTAATTTATTTTTTAAAAGAAGCGAGGCAAGGTGGAACGCGTTCAACGACGAAGGACATTCGATCGTGTATCGTTGCTTGGTAAAGAGGGAAGAAGAAAGATTTCCCTTCCTTATCACTCGCCGCAAAAGGTGCGTCCGGTCGATTTGCGAAACGAATGGAAAAACGTGGGCCGCCAACGAGCAACAGAGCGTACAGCTATAAATGGCACTCTCAGGCGCCGAGACATTGACGTCTGGTGTCGCAAGGAAAACTCAATTCGACCTCGAGGTCGGAGAAGAATCGACAGATTCCAACCACGGAACCGCGATTACTGACGTGATCGTTCGGGGAAGCGATCTTTCGTAGAACACTATCCGCTCTGGTGATTAATTCGCCAAACATTGACTACCGCGAACGATTCTTGTAAAATCTCAACAAATACCTGAAAATCCTCCTCGGGACAGGGGGATCAAAGAAAAACAGCTACGAGTTAAGGTTCTGAAAAAAAGTGACTTTGCTCTCTTGCTCTCTAAAAACTGTACCTACAATTTCCGAATTAAGCTTTTCGAAAAATTGACATATCGCGTCATTCAAAATCACAAAAAATCTCACGAAAAACAGGAGAGACGCACCTGAAAGTTCCCCTGCGGACTGAAAAAAACCCCTAAATTAAAACTAGATTTAGTTAGAGAAAGTTCTGGAGTCAGCTGGTCGGGGGTAAAAGAGTCGCGGTGCAGATTAAAAAGCTGTCGCAAGGTAGACAATACACGGTGCGAAGAAGAAACGAAGAGAGTCGGCGAACTCCCCGAGGAGCCTCGTTCGCGCATCGGCGAGTCCTCGTAGGAAGCTCGCAAGGAGGACCGACTTGGGGAAAAGCCTGAAAGCGGAGAGGGTGAGAGAGATAGCTATAGAACGATAGAGATAGAGGGAGGAAGAGAGGGAGATCGCGGCAGAGCAGGGAAGGCAGAAATGCCAGAGGGACATTTTGAAAATCTTTGGTTCGACGCATGCGTGGGGACGTACTCGACGCCTGATGGAGCTGAAGCGATGAAGCTGCCCCTCGGTGGATGAGGAAGGGTCGAAACCCGGAGAAGAGTGGCTGTGTGTCTGATAGTGCGCTGACGTGGCTCGTGCCAGGATACCGGGCGTCGCGACGCGTGAATCCCGACCGGATCGTGCATCGAGTTATTCCCACCGGACAGAATCGTTTTGTCCGACCGGTGAGGATCGATTTCGGGGTCTTCGATTTCCCGAGGAACAATGCCAGGAGAGAAACAGCCTCTGCAGACAGCTTCCGGTGGCAGGCAGGACGCCTCTCCGTCGAAGACGAGCGACCCAGAGAGAACTCCTCGTGGCAGTTCCATGATTCCTTTGCCGAGAGCCGTGCAACATAACCCGAAGACTGTCAAGACCGAGAAGAACCGTCTCAGGCTTATCATGGAGAGCAGGGGGTTCACCGACGTTCTCGAGAAGGAGAGGAAGATCAGCGCCGAGGACAGGACCGAGGACTATCGTTTAGGCTGCGGGGAGCCGGCCACGAGACGATGCAATGTGTCCTGTGACGAGTTTAAAAGTTCGGCCAGAAAGGTGATTGTTTCTTTGATCGTGTCGAGAGGAGACCGGGTGTCTTCTTGCTGTGACATGTCCTGCTACGTATCTGGTGACATGCCCTGCTACGCACCTTGTGACATGCCCTGCTACGTGCCTTGTGACATGTCCTTTTACGTATCTTTGCCATGTTCTGCTATGTATTTCGTGACACGCCTTGCTACGTATCTGGTGACATGTCCTGTCACGTATCTGATGACATGTCCCGCCACGTATCTGATGACATATCCCGCCACGTATCTGATGACATGTCCTGCTACGTATCCGATGACATGCCCTGCTACGTATCTGGCGACATGGCCTGCTACGTATCTGGTGACATGTCCCGCCACGTATCTGTAGACATGTCCTGCTACGTACCTGGTGACATGTTCTGCACAATGTCCTAGAACACGTTCTGTCCAGTCACATGTCCGACAACGTGTCCTGCTGCAAGTATAGGTGTCTTGGTATAAAGTTGGTCTCCTCGTAAGAGGTGCCACGCCGCTCTTCCAGCCACTCTTGCTTTGCTGGCCGGTGCTCTCGATCGATCATCGATGAAAATAGAGTCTCCGCCACCCTCCGCAGGGGTGAGACCACGTCGACTCGTGTCGATGCTACGCAGACAAGTTTAATTGGTGGATCGACGTCGCCGCGAGCCTCGTGTAGTGTTTGTTTCTTGACGGAGCCAGGCCTCGAGACGACCGGTATAGAATCAGAACCCTTTTACACGTCCTGGGACTTCTTTGCATGGGTGCGATTGGTTTGTTATTTTATTTTGGACTGAGCTGTCCGTTTCCCTCGAATTTTAACTTAACAGGATGCAACTTCGTTTTAGTTGGGCGAGAAATGAGTTTGCATATGAATTTAATGGAATTGGTTTAAGTTCATCTTTCTGTTCTTTTGTTTTATATTTTTTTAATTATTTATGATTTTTAAGATTCGAAGATTGATATTAGGCGGTCGTTGGTAATTGACGGCGGCTAATTTTAGTCACGAGGTCAGGTCTTAAGGCCAAATGGTCCTCGGTATGTAGTTAATGTTTATTCATATGAGAAAACATAAAATATCAGTTTTACCGTGTTTATGAAATGAACGGATGGAATTTGAAACAGTAGAAAGATTACAAGAATTTGAAATTGTAATTTGGGCCACCAGTGTGCCAAGCCATCCTCTATTTCATCATCCTTCAAACTCGGACGATAAAATTTCAATTCGTCCCCTAAATTAGATCTTCTTTCATCATCCCGTGTGTCGCAAGACGACCAATTTCCCCGAGGAAAATTTGTGCAGCCTTCATTTGCCTTTGTGGCGCTCGGAATTGTATTTTCGGTTGTCTCTGAGAGAGTCGAGTAGTCGAGTTTCTTTCTCTTTCCTCAGGATTGCCTTTGTTCCCGTCGAATAATAGACCACGTGAAAGTCCACTCGACGCATGCGATTTCGTAAAAAAAAAAAAAAAAAAATACAGGGGCCTCCGTCCTTGATTTCTTCAATTCCCCTGCATCGTCACTAATTCAGTTCGTTTGAACGGAGTACCCTGTCTATAGGCCGGCGTTCCTCTCGAAAAATGTTCTCAACAAGTTCCTCCTTCCTGCTGCAGATGAATTAGTCCTCTCCCTCGACTCGCACTTCGCACGTGCGCCTTTTTAAAAAGCAATTTACAATCGATCCGCGGAACCGGCGAACGTGAATCGCAAAGAGGAAACTCGAGCGAAATTGAAATTAATAATACACGCGTTAATTGATCGCGCGCAAATTGCCTCGGCGAACCGTGCCTCCTCTTGCCTCTCGCGAACAGGTTTCGTTCCCTTTTGTGCTCGTCTTTTTGTTCTTTTCATTTTGTTGTCCTTAGCTGGCGAATCTCTGTGCACAATTTTCTCCGGATTTTTTGCACACTGGTAGCTTTCACTCCATTTTTCTACCTTGACTGCATAGAAAATTAAAAAAAAAATCTGATATATTGTAACGAATGAGTTGCATGTTAAGGATTTTTGTCAAATTTTTTACTTGAGAATTTCTGTTACAATTAATCAAATAAATTAATCGAAAGGTCGAATACGGGAAAAACCACTTCATTAGCTTTTGCTCCATTTTCTGACTGCGGTTGCATAGAAAATTTTGAAAAAAATCTGACGCATAAGTAGGCTCTAGATGTACGTTCAGTATTTATTCAGATTTTTGCACTGAGAATTGCAGCTAGAAAAATTATGTTTCCCGAGAAGTTCTTGAGAGAAGTTCTTGAGAGAAGTTTCTGAGAAGTTTCTCGCCGTCTCGGACGAAACGACTTCTCCGACACGCAATTCGCGCGTGCGTCTTTCGAAAAGCCGATTAAGAATCGATCCATCCGATACCTGCGTTTGATAATGAGTCATTCATCGGGCACACCTTCTCGCGAACGTCGACCGGAAGATCGCACTCGTCTTTTTCGCACCACTGATTAGCATGCTCTGTTTTCTAGCCGGCATTTCAGCGTCAAATTTTCGCGTACTCGCGGAAGATTTGATCTGGTTACTTCTCTGATTCACAAATGAACACGGGTGACCTGGTTTTCATTATTTGCTTCCTCAAAACGGCAGTTTTACGAGCGTCAAGCCGATACACTTGCTGCACCGGCAGAAGTTATCCAACAGTATTAGCGACGCGTTTAGAACGCTAAAAATAAGCTGCCGTTTGCGATTCTTTTTGAGAAACTACGAAGCGATTCTTTCTTAAACTTTCAGGATTGCTTATCGCATTCTCTAAGAGCATGTGATAATTTTTTCGTTGGAAGATGCGTGGTAGGAATTAACTTCCGCAGAAATCTGAGAGAAGAAATTAATTTTTTAACTTTTTAACACGTTACCAGCAATTGTTTTAGCAATAGTCTTTATAGTCGCAACTGGACTGCAAAAGAAAAAAAAATGTATGCAAAATTTGAATTTGAAACGTGGAATTTTTATGCAGAAGCAAAATTTTCTGCACTAATTTCGAGAAATAAGAGTCATATAGAAAATTGATTCTTCTTTTAGCAATTTTAATAACAATGAAACTAATATATTGGTATTCTTGAATTTTTTAAATCTTAATTTGTACTGTTTCATGGCGCACAGACTGAATTTTGTCACAACTCATAAACAACGCAAAATATAATTACAGAAAAGTTTTGAGTGTCCCTGTGAATAATTTTAACTGACAACGTGCACGTAATTAATTTGATTCTGTTTGCACGTAATATGAAATTGTGACGCTAGCGAACGTGGCAAGGATGTGTTGTACAATTTAATATTTGGTGCCTCGCTATTTTTACGAATGATAAACAACGACCCGAGGAGCATTTCAGTCGTGTAATTCCGACCATAAATTTTCTAGTGGCGTGTAAAATTGAACGTGGACCGAGAGGGATCGGAATAGAAGCTCTTCATTAAGAAACCGTCCGCTGAAACGGTTGAACAAACACGTTGCTGTGTCGCGTAGGCTCTTGATTGCTTCTCACGATGCCACCAGTTTCGTCACAATGCGCTCGCTTTTGTCGCTTTATTTCTTACAATTGGGTCGAAATAGGCCAAAGGAGAACACTCGTCGGATATACAATTCCGTCTTGATGACGTCGCGCTCAAGATCGCTTCGACGAACTCGTCGAACCATTGATTCCTTTGTGAATCTCACATTTACTTTCCAATTTTCCCGGCGATTTTCCCCTCTTGGTCGGCATTAAGGGTCCGGTCAAAAAATGGTTTTACGTGCCTCAAGTTTTCGTCCTTATACTAGTCGGTGTAACAAAAAAAAAAAAAAAATTCAAGTCATTTGAATCAATCCTAAAAAACTTATGCAATTTCAGACGGAGGTAGAATGGTCAGTCTATAACACAATTGAATCTAGACCTAACCAAAATTCGTCGGTAAGGTAGAGAACCGTACTAATATGATGAATAAAAATCCTTTTGGGAAACATGTTTTTAATGGAAAATGAGGCTACGTGCAAAATTTGAGATCAATTCGATTTGACCGGTTTAACGGAACTTGCACGTTCTTGTTATTTTTATAAAGTAGTGCAAAATAGTCGATTTTAGTGGTCCGTAAGCCTAGTGTTAAAAATCCGACACTTCGTATGCGTCCCACGTAGATTTGATTAAACGCGTCACGCTCGTCGTCGCTCGTAGTCCGCGAAAAATTTGCATAATCATCCGCAGTGCACTTGCGACGCGACCAATAATTTCGCGGGCTCGTTGGCAACGGTTGCGCGAAATTTTTGCCGGGTTCCTTCGCCAGCAGCGCGGTCGCGTCGTTTCCACTCGATGCCATCGAAATCGGGCTGTATCTTTATTTTTGACACGACCGAGCAGGAAGCGTATTTCAGTCACGCGCCGCACGTATGCCAGCCAGAACACCACCGCACGTTCGTACCCGTCGAACGTTCCCCGGCTCCGGACGAGGCGAATCTTCTCCTATTATCGGAACCATCGGGACAGAAAAGATCGAGGGTTTCTCGGGAAAAAGCTGTCCCCGACAATTGCGCCGCGAAAGATAACAGGGCCGCAGTTTCGTAATCTCGGAACTTGCACGGGGATATCGAACCACCGCGACGAGATAGCCGCGCGAGTTAAAGAGAATGTGATAAACGCGATTACGACACGGCAGCCTCAGACGTTACGATTTCTCGGAGATCCCGAGATAAACATATTTATCGAGCGCAAACATTTTTCGTAATCTTCGAGTTTTTCCTTGAATGCGCGATCACTGCAGCTCGAACAGATGACTCGGCGTGATAATGCGATGAGTCTGCGGATCTGTATGCAAATTCCAACTTTCACGGATTGTTTGGTCAACATACAAAATTTTTATTTTCTTTATTTTTTCAATTTAATTCAATTTTTTTTTAGATTCTATTTTATAAAAATGTGGAAGACCCGAGGCAGTAATGTACAGCACACGAAAATTTACTTTCGCGAACGTCTTCGTCCCCAGCTAGTTGAAACGATGCTCGACGATGTTCGAAGCGCAAAGACAGCAAATGTAAATTTCGATCGTAACGAGCCCGTCGTTAAGGCGTTACAACCGACGATTCAATTAGCATTTTCGCGTTCGCCGAGCATTTCCCGTTGCTCCTTAACACAATTCGCTTATCTTGATTCCCTATTCATACAGATGGACGTTCCCGGGCGCTACGGAGGAGATACACTTGAAATCCGGATTTACGGCTGTGTACACGCGGCTTACGTGCGTGTTTTTACCGATGCGTCGGGGTCGTAAAAACAGCTGTCTATCCGCGATAAACGGTTTACCTGATCGCTCATTCCCCCCCGTCACAGACATGCTTCTTGACGAAACCTCTCTTCTCTGTAGCTACGCGAGCACGTTTCCATAGAACCGCCGCGCCGGTGTGGCTATCTTTCCAATGGC
This sequence comes from Seladonia tumulorum, assembly GCA_913789895.3. Lineage (NCBI taxonomy): Eukaryota > Metazoa > Arthropoda > Insecta > Hymenoptera > Halictidae > Seladonia > Seladonia tumulorum. The sequence goes on from CAJYYF030000072.1 coordinate 24,994, forward strand.
GGCGTTAGATCGTTGCGGATAACGAGCTGGAGAAAGGAAACGAAGCTCTCCGGTGAAAGCTAAATAAATAATGCCCGCCGTTGCTGCTCGCCCGGCTATCATTTGCTTTTAACTCGGGCGATTTCCTAAACAAGGCCCCCGATTCGCGATCCTGACGCTGAACCGTGGCATTGAAAGTACACATTTTTCACACGATATTATAGTCGTTGGACTCGATTTTTTACGTTCTTGAAGAATATACAAGAGAAAATGTCTCGTTTGAAAAAATATATGGATGACCTTGAAATCTCCTTAAATAAAAAAATTGATATTTAACTTGTCACGGTCATTTTTCATCATAATCTGATCCATTTTGTGCCAGAATTCGACAAGAATGTATTCGTATTTTTAGCGATTTTTATGATAATTATATGTCCACAAACATTTGCTAATAATTTGCAAAAGGACGAAGAAGAAATAAAAGTGCAAATGTAGGGATTTGTATCACATTCAAACGATTTGAAATCCCGCGAGAAGACTTTCGTATTCCGCTCAAAAACACAGAGCCCAGCGGAGAAATTTAAATAAATAATAAAAGGGCAATAAGAGACCGAGTGGAACCATCCGAGCGTAGGGTGAATCACGAGCCAGTTAAGGATGATTCAGTCTGCCGGTAGTGAATTAGCGCGTCGCTTAATATGCAACTACGAATTGAATAATACACTGCGTAACTAGAGATTACGCTCGATCGTGAATTACGGCGTTCCCGTTTCGTTCATTTCACCGATACATTTATTGCGAAACGAATTTCTCGGTTCGGGACGATCTTATTATGGAAACCTTTCACGAGAAACTTGTGTTTGCTCGGCCACGGTTTGGCGCATTTCAAATTTCCCGCCTCGCAGAAGCACGCGGAACGAAACGGAGAACGAATTTCAAATAGGACACAGTGTCGCCAGATCAAGACTTGTTCCCCCACCATTCCCAATTCACATCCACAATTCACGAAGAGGTTACCAACTCCTCGTAAGCCTCCATGCATTTTCATAAAAATAACCAAGCTCCTGTGAGAAGAGCATTCCGCATAATTCGACGCATAATCTCGCGTCTTGTTACTCGTACAGATATATATGCGGAATAATGCAGCTCGTTATTAGTCGGCTGCGGATGTTTATGCAAATTCCTATCCCGTAACTAGACTGCGGATGTTTATGCAAACATCTATTCCTATACATAAATTCAAAGAAAGGGAAGCTAAAGCCGGTTTCTCGTCAACGCTAGTTACCGTTAACTCAATTTTTGTTCGACTTTGTGCCCCATATTTCCTGAGAATTTTAATCAACTACGAATGTGTAAAGCTCTATGATATCGAATGGAATTATACATTTTTTCTTCTACGTCCTTGTAGAGCAAAAAAAGACGAATCCAACGACTACAATGACCATACAGTTACGTTCATTTAATCTAGAGATGTTTAAAATTGTGAAAAATCAAAATAAGTTCCGTAGAGAACAAATAAAATCAATACAGTGTGAATTCTCGATATTTGTCAACAACACGGGTCTTTCCAGCGTCGTGTATCGTCCAGGAGACATACCCGAGCCGTATTATGATTACTATATACCCTGCGGTAGTGGGGATAATTCCGCGACACTTATCATTCAAGTCTTCGTGACATATATAGAGAAATCACTGTAATTTGTAGAAAAATTTGTTAAGAATTTGTCAGAAAAGGAAAAATGATAAATACAGTTGCCAGCTGTAACAGGGTAATTTAGATGATAGAAATTTCATTAGAATTCGCTTAGGGTTATCCGTCAAATCTCGGCGATAGTATCTCTCTCTCTCTCTCTCTCCTTCTCTCTCTCTCTCTCTCTCTCTCTCTCTCTCTCTCTCTCTCTCTCTCTCTCGGTCGTGAAACGAACGCTGCAGATGTTCCACTTATCCGATCAACCTTGGCCAGGATTTTCGAACTCAGCCGCCTCGTTGCGAATTCAAATGCATTCCAAGAAATTATTCCGAAAGCAACGCGACTGACTTGCATAGTCCTTTGCGTTTCGCGTTGTTCCCGCGTTGTTCGCGGACAGAGCAAGACCAGAGAAAACCGGGTGAAAGTGGCCCGGAGATAAGCAGCAACAATGCCTGCTCCGGTGATCCGCGGTTCCTTTAATTATGCATTCGAACAGAAAACGGAGTTTTCAACCGGGCCGCGTTTCGTTATAATGCCAGAGCCCAGCACACACGAGTTTTCTCTTTTTCTGTTCGCCGCGATTCATGGTTATTCACTTAACAATACCATTAACACGTTTCTCGCGACTGCCCGACGTTTACCAGGTCTCGAGTGCTTGCCTCGGATCAGATATAACAGAGAATTGAATTGCAATGAATCATTTGAAATTCCATCTGGTGGGATTATATCATATTTGGTATCATTTTCATTAGGAAAACGTCACGAATATGTTGACAAAAGTCCCGTAAAAAACAATGAAAAATAAAGATGTTTTGTTATTGGATTAG
>CAJYYF030000073.1:0-29279 GCA_913789895.3 Seladonia tumulorum
CGTGCGACCGTCATATCCTATTTTGTGCGCGGGGCCGATGACCGACGAAGACACACACGCGCAAACCTTGAACGACGACAGACAGGGTGAAAGAGGTCGACGAATAATGTAACAATAAGCTGAAACCAACGGAGACCACCACCACTCTCTCGACGCCGATTCGGCGTCGGCGTCGCGCCCGCAGAGTTGATTAATTATTATTATTATTAAGAGCCCGACGCCGACCGTCGAATCGCGCGAAATTCAGGGCCGATCCGAAAGGTGAAAGCAAGACGAGAGCAAATAAAAAACCCTCGGCAAACTGAAAAAAAGAAACGCGTTATTCGGCAACGTCATTGTTCCGATTCGTTAGCTGCGTAGATGATTCTTTTTGATACTTATTTAACGCGTTGAGCGCCACACGTCAGTCACCGACGTGACTGACACTCAGAGTTGTGCAGAATTACAATTGAATTACTCTGGGAATTATAATCACAAAGTAATTGAATTACCTTTAATTCAATTACATTGTAATTTATAATTCAGATCTTCATTCAAATTACACTACAATGTAATTCGTAATTGCAGTGGAGTACAATTACAAAATACTTTGTAATTCAATTACATTGTAATTTATAATTCGGATCTTCGTTCAAATTAAATTACAACGTAACTCGTAGTTGCAGTGGAGTACAATTACAAAATACGTTGTAATTCGATTACATTGTAATTTATAATTCAGATCTTCATTCAATTAAATTACAATGTAATTCGTAATTGCAATAGAGTACAATTACAAATACTTTGTAATTAAATTACATTAACCCTTTGCACTCGGCGCTATCTTCATTCTAAAATTAAATTTTTCTTCCGTCTTAGAATATTTTCATTTATTCATACGAAACTGATCCCATGTCCACATATAATATTTAAATGTTTAGTAGTCTATTAAATACAAATTTTCTAATGTAACAAATATTCTGTATTTTTTTTTGTAATTTCTTTGAAATAATGCCATAACAATTTCTAGTGGTGCTTCAGAGTCACCACTCGAGTGCTAAGGGTTAATTGCGAATTACGATGTAATTCAATTAAAATTGAAAATTAAAGAATAATGAAGTGTGTAATAGGTAATAAGATTTTCGGGGGGAGGGGAGGAGCGTTTACCAGAATATGCATTGTTGTTGGTTGTTGTTTGACCGGGGTTCGCTCGTCGGGGAATCCACTTTTCGGATTGCGCACCTGACACACGACTCACACACCGTTGTACTATCGTAAACGACGATTTACGGTAAACACCACGTAACACTGTTTTGCTGCAATATAAATGTGTATATAGGGAATAACATGTTATAGATTATAAATATATATATCTCTATATATAAAAGAATGAGAATTCGAGAGAAAGCCTGCAGCTATCTGACGACCGGAAACGCATTTCCGCAACCGGGGAGTATTTTTATTTTTTCCGGCGAGACGTCTCGCTGGTCGGATCCCTATGTGTTGCTAAACGATCTCGATTGTTGATTATATACAGTAATGTTTAATATTTGATCGCAGAAATGTGTAATAGAACGCCAGGATTAGGTATATCGGCGAGACAATACTAATCCGATGACGATACTCTTTTATTTTTAATTACTTCTTTGTGAAACTTCGATCGACGCGTTCGCCATGTTTTTCTGATTGAAATGAGTCCAAACACGATACCGTTCGGATCACGTTTACTCGTTTAATTCACGATGTTGTGGAACCTCCATTATCCGAACTCTGCATTATATCCGAGCACGTATTTCAAATGCACAGAATTCGGTCCAAAGCAATCCGTGTAAGGCAGTAAAATAGTAAGAAATCTATACAGGGTGTTTGGTAACTGGTGGTACAAGCGAAAACGGGGTGATTCTACATGAAAGAATAAGTCGAAAATATAGAATAAAATTTGTTCATCCGAAGTTTCGTTGTCGAGAAAATCGAGTTTGAAATGCAGCGAATACGCATGCTATTCGATAGGAATTGTCTGACGCGTCTGATCATGACCAACCAAATCTACTTCCTGCATATACTAAACCACGCAAACCTGACAGATCGTCAAAGTCGATTTTCTCGAAAAAAAGCCTCAAACGAAAAATGTTTATTCTATATTTTCGACTTATTCTTTTATATAGAATCACCCCCTTTTCGCTTGTACCACCAGTTACCAAACACCCTGTATAAATCTAACTAACACTGTAGTTTAATATTCCACTGGTCAGTTCGGATAAACAAGCAGTGCCGTGTTTGGTGTCGTTTCAATCAGAACAATCCCACGAATGTGTTGCTACGAGTATCATAAGTAAATAATTTGAAAAATATTAAGGAATATTGGCTGTAAACAATCACATTTCTGAAGACCCCGCAAATATCGAGACGTTGCTGTACCTACACACTGGTCGTTTAACCTTCCACACTAATTCAGTCTGGTTTTGCTTTCGTTTAACCTTGCGTGTGATTATAACGTTTATTTTTGTTTTCGTTTTTTTTATTGGGAACGCGGGAAAATCTGATTTCCCCCCGCACGCTGGAATGCGTATTCGCGTTTCTGCGTTCTTTTTTTCTTTGAACGAACCACAACGCTGACCTTTACTATCCTACCACCGCCACGTGTCCAGGATTTTACTTGTAAAGTAATGTCAATCAAATTTACCATATTTACCGTGCGAAACACGCTCGAAACTTTCGATATATATATATATATATATATATATATATATATATATATATATATATATATATATATATATACATTGTTTCTACAGTATTGTTCTCATGCGTGAAAGGTTCGAACGTGTGCTTTCCGTACGTTAATTTCTGCATGTGTTTTATTTTGTCGCTACCGCTTGAGCATGTTGTTGCAAATCTGTTTGAATTTCCTTGGCAGTTCATCGTCCCATATCCGCGTTCCTTTTGTTGTGTTACTCTTTTTGTTCATTTATATATATCTATGTATATGTATTTTTCTATTACACACGCACCTCACCTCATATCATCGCTATTGTTCGTTATAAAAAATTCGGACTGCGGATATTTATGCAAATCATCGGGAAACGATATTTACACGCATACCTCGCTCTAGATTCTAGCTGATAAATTAGAAGAAATTATGAAAATTTAGAGCCCCGGAATATTTCATCCTCCACAAATTGTATGAACTTCGCAGTCTATCTCTTTTCGTGTAGCTATGGCAATTTCACTCGTCACTGTTCACGTACTTGATGTTATTATTACATTTCCTCATTAGAAATGTGACATCAATGAAGAGATATTCCGTTTTATTGTACTCATTCGTCATAGTCATTATCCGACGGATAAACCAAGTGCTCACCAAATGGGTCCAATTAAGTTTCTCTTTCTTTCCCGAAAAGATACTCAATTTATATATTTCTATAATTTTATCATGTATTTCTCAAGTTGAAATTGACTACATATACCGAATTCAGAATGCGGTATAGTCGACTGAAGTTTAATTGGACGTCGGAATATCATCTCATGTTTCACTCTTCGGATACGAAACGCTAATCCACACCAATTCAGTTACAGTCTTTTCTCGATATATGTCGCAAATACCTGGCCAATAAAAGCCGCAGAACTATCCCCACTAACGTAGAATGTTAATGGGTAGAACGTTCAAAGAATAGTATCTCCTAGAAGATATATGTCGCTGGCAAGACCCGTATTGTTGACATATATCGAGAAAACGCTGTATCGTTGATTCTTCTATGCAACTAGATATAAATTTCGAAGAACAACAATTTTTCAAATCTCTGATGAGTCCAATATAATTTTCCGTCGGTGGATACCGAATATTATTTTATAAACTAATTTCTGGCATCTAGTTTCTTCTGTTCTCGAGAAGGAAATGTTGTTGAAAGTTCGTTACCGTTTCGTATCGGAAGGCTGACAAAGCTCGCACACGCACACAAGCGTCACCGCCGCTTTTTCTTTCTTTATCTCGGCGCGACCGACAAAAAATGTCACCAAGTATTTAATCACTGTGTATGTTATAGGCGTCCCGTACCCAATATTCCTCCCCGAATTCCCGACAGACCGTACTACGGCCGGTTAAACTGAGCTAGTCCACGGAAAGCACACGACACCTGTGCACAACCACGCCCGAGACTGTTCGAAGAAATTCGTTGCGAAACAAGCCGATGACCGGGAGCCGGGACACGAAGAGCTCCGGGGGACAAAACAGGAAAACACGATCGTATCCCGTCACCTCGGGCAGCATCGCCCGGGTGGGAATCCTCTCCAGGACCAGGACGAGTCAGCTTCGGATCCGCAATCAACGACCTTCGTCCCCCGCCTCTGAAGGTGCGCGGTGATCGCGTCGATATTTATCATCCTCGCGGATCGCGAACGGGACGATCCATGGAGCAGGAGGAACAAGGCTGTGCCAGAAAACATAAAAACGGAAGAGAAAGAGGGACCAAGAAAACAATGGGCAGACGGATGAGACGTCTGTGTCTCGAAGACCAAGCAGCCAGAGAGATTCAATCAGTCAACTTCGAACTTCTTCTTTCTCCGACATACTTTCGTCTTCTATGTTATTTATATAATTCGTTAATAACGCGTTTAGTTACGTTTAGCTGCTAAGTATTAAACGTTCAACGCCGCTCTGGACGCGCGCGCGATCAACTCCGGAGGGGAACGGATTCATTCGTTAGCTCGTTTATTCGGTGATGAGATGGGGGTCTTCCGACAGGAATCGCGTGGCTAGTGTTGTCCTCGGCAAATTTCGTTTAGAGCTGTCAGTATTAATAGGTAAAGAGGGGAGGATATCACGACGGTGCGCGTACAGCTTCGGCTTAGATCGCTAACATTTCGAGTAGCCGTGTTCAACTTGAAAATTGCTCGTAAGCCACTGGAACCCGACTTCTTGTCCGAAGACTCGCGTCGATATGATATTGTTGGAGCGAGATTCGTGGACGGTATATATTATACTGTGGCGGCACCTCCACACTCTCCCTACCAAGGGTCTCGCGTCAAGGTGACACTACTTTTCTCGCAAGCATTCGATCCGTCACCTGTACACAGTGTTTACTCGATATATGTCCGAAACGCGGGTCTAGCCACGGACATATATCTGCCAGGAGAGACTATTCTTTGATCCACGCCGAATGTAGAAAAGAACTATCCTAGAGGGGATAGTTCTGGAACTTTCACCAGCTAGGCTTTTGGGACATATATAGAGTAAAAGCTGTACTTGTATTAAAAGTAATTTAAATGACTAAATATTTGCACTTCCGTGATCTTTGTTTGTGCAGTAAATCGCGTAAGAACCCCAACCTAATTGGGAAACACTTGTTGTGAATATTAATTACTAAATTGTTCGATTCTATTTGTTTTTTTTCTGAATTTTTACTGCCACGTTGCAACGATCTATTAAATTGTATAATAAACTACTGACAAGTAGCCAGAGACATATTTTTTGGCAAGGAGATTCTTTTTGTTCGTTTTGTTTTTGTTCTGGAGACTTTCATCGACTAGGCATTTGGGACACATATAGAGTAAACACTGTACACCCTGCTCAATCATTCAGGATCCGCTAGATGGTTCCACTGAGTCCTCCAGTGGATCCAGGACACGATCCAGGACTCAAGGTTGTGTCTCAACCTTCATTCTGAAGGTTTCATTCTCAAAGTGTTAAACATCAGAAAAGTATAGAGATCGGTGACTCGCGCAAAATGATAGTGTCATCAGGTCGCAAGCTCCCTGATGGCGAGCTGGTGCCGCCACAATACAACCCGATTACCTCGATTTTAGAAGAACTTACTAGATCAAAAGTACGTGGCCCGCCCTAACGTTTTAGAGCCGGTGCACACACACAGACACATACACACGCACACAAACACGCACGCGACCGACAACAGCATTCCAGAAAACGCTTGTCCGCGAAAACCGGAAGTTCTGCGACGGTTCGTCGTGAAACGATATCGCTACCCCCACTTTTTTGTTTTGTACGAGTAATTTATTCAAGTACGATGAACGATGCCATTTTACAGCTCGGGTTTTGTAAGAAACGAAATTTGATGATCGAACAACGAATATAGATAGGACGAAATTCGATTGCCCGCGCAGCACAGCCACACACACAGACACGCACACACACATACACGGTGTTTTTGTCACGCGAAGGAGAAATTCTGTATCGGTGTGTAAACAAAATACGCGCGCCGTGTTGTTTCATTTTTATCGGTTTTCACGGTCACATTTCTTCATGATCAACGAAAAATCTGTTTAGCCGTTGTGATAGGAAAAACGCTTTCACCGGAGGGACCGGCGAGCCCGATGTCCGCGAATGTCCCTCGGAAGGATGACAATTATTTTAACAAAAACGGAAACCAATGTTGTAATGTGTACATTAAAAAAAAAATCAAATACGAGTATAGTATTATGTGTCGATGTACGTGCTTGGAGGGAAGGACTTCTTTTTTGTATTACCAAACTTCACACGCTGATAGCCAATCTGCTATGATACGCGACACCGACTGACGAAATAAATGATATTTAATAATACAATCTCCCCGTGTGATTCCCCCGACATCCTCGGAACTCTCGAAAACAAAATGTCGTTCTTTTCGGCTTTTTCGTTTACTTTCAATCGGTTCGGTTGAACGATTCCCAAATTTATCACGAAAGATAATTCTTTGATTGAAAAACGTTACAAATAATACTTTATATCATATGTATCAATGTTTCAAATAAGAAAACCAATTTGTTGAAAAGGTACAATCGTTTTTTTCTTTTCGAGTTTTAATCGGCTAGTTTCAGCGATTTGCTAAATTTAAAGTAACGAAAAGGAAAAGAGAAATGGTACAAGTAACGTTTATGTCGGATACAAATTTTTTACAAAAAGACACAGTCTCTTAATGTTCGGTATTTTTAATGTTGTTTTCTGAAATTATTATTTCAGTGTTACAATCCTTGACGAAGTTATCGATGCAAATTTTTTTACCAACACGCTCTATTTGATGAAAAAATTGCATTCTTTACTAAATTATATTATTCTATCTTCGAAATTAATGCCGTTAAAAAGTAGCAAAATTGAATCGATTTAACCAACAGTCTCGAAAAGTCGGTACGCTTATCAAAACGCCAATGTATGTTTTCTAAAAGTGTTGTGTTTCGCAGAATTACACTGACGTGTCTCGTTTTTACGTGAGATAAATATAACGATGTTATTTAATTGCAAGTCACAGATAACTATTTCGAGAATAAATAATAGTTACGGATAATTATTTCGTGTGTAATCTTATTGAGCATGATACGTAAAACTTGTTGTAATTGAGGTTCTGTAATTGAGATATTGCACATCCAAAAATTGGTTATCGCCTTGAAATTCTCTATTAATGAAAATTCAGTGTGAATCGAGTTTTTGACGACGCAAAATTCTGATTTTTGGTTATGTAATGTTATATTATGTGATTTTCCTGCTAACGTTTCAAATTGTTATTTTCAAAATTGGATAAAAAAATAATCGATTTTCTAAAAATGATTGATTGTTCCTGTACGTGTTGTGAGATGTGTTTCTTTAAAATAGAACGCTATTTGTTGATTTAAAGTGTACAGCAAAAATGGGCGAAATATTATCCCAGGATTTTTTATGCAAGTATTTTTGATCAGCGTATATGGTTGATTGCAGTTAACAAATATACTCGGTCCGGCATTATTGCATAGTTTAAAAAACAAATTTTTGCAGATTGTTATAATAAAATTCGTGTATTCATTTCCACACTGAAACCATAACGTTTATTCAATATAACCAGAAAAACTACAAGACATTTCAATAACAAATCCGTTACTTTACTATATATTAAAATAATAATCAACATTTCCACTGTCGCGTATCGCCATCTACAATCAATCTAAAACAATTTCGCTCATAAAACTGCAATTTAAAAAGCCGATTATTGTTTTAATTTGGAATGTTAAACGTTTACAGTGTAAAATCAACTGTAACAGAAATTAGTAATATCCGACAAAAAAGTTGGTAAATCAGATGAATTAGTATGTCGATTCAAACGTGTGCACGCGATCAACGAAAAATGATGCAAGTGATCGATCAGATCAAATTGCTCACCAACAATTTGGATGATTTGCGAGAGGAAATTGGCGCGCTACGAAATAATTATCTTGCAAACGACGAGAAAACATTAACCAAGAAGAAAATGGAGAGACCATATATTTTATATAAATTAGGAAAATCTATAAAAAAAACTGGACTAACTTTCCCAGGAAATGGGAAAAGACCCACAAAGGAACCAGAGGTATTTATTCATATATATTATTTATTACACTATAAGCAATTTTCACTTTCGTTTCATTTTTAAGAAATATTTTAAATAATAGTTAATTACAATCTTTTATGGCTTAGATGAAGAAATATTTGTGTTGTAAATTTTAATTTGACTGATTTAATTTTTTCTAAACGTTTATCGTCTTAACCACCGAAGCTGGATTAATTATAAATGTTTTAAATTATCGTTGCGTGCTACTTCATTAACATTTTATCAACAGATTTCCTGCCATCATTCAATCCAGGATCCATCATTATTTTCCACTCTGAAATACATGCTTCATTTTGGAAAAAAGAAAAAACCTCTACAGATTCCATATTTGAAAGATGGGAGCAGTCAAACAGATCAATTATCCAATAAAAACAATTCCTCGCGTCAACTTGTCAAAACAACATCCCCCCAAAAGCAGCTAAACGATTATCGAAATTTTTCCGAACTCAGTTGCGAATTAGATTCGCACGTGATAGATTCCACGTTAGACGTGCATGCCGTTCGAGCGAAAAACAGCACGCAAGGCAAAGAACTATGTTTATTAGACGATGAAAAATCGTTGACAACCGTGTGCACACAGACCGGCTCGCAAACACCACGAAGAAAACGCAAGAGTTTCAATTTCTATTCGAAACGTCCAAATTTTTATTTCTCGAAAATTAAGAACGCTGTGATCACAAAGAAGATTATTCGAAACCCAAGTGAAAGCACGTTCACGGTCTTTGGAGGAGTTGTTCGCGGAAATTATCCTGATTTGAACAAACAAAATTACGGGGACTCTTCCAGAACGAGGGGAAACGATAACATCGAAGCGATCAGTCGTGAAAATAGTTTTGTTTTAAACAACGACGTTCGAAGGTTCAGAAATAAGTTGCCTCTGATCGAGAGCCACGTAGAAGAGAATTCCTCCACCGATGAAGAATCGGAAGCAACGTCTTCGACTTCCATTTCCTTGAATTTGGAAGTAGACGTTTCCGATAGTTCCAGTAAACTCGAAGAATATCATTCACAGAGAAAACCAAGGACATACACGATAAGAAAACCGTCCGGGAAACATACTTAACAATCGCTATGAAAGAATAGTTAACCCTCTGTAGGTCCATGCAATTTTCGAATCGTGTGCTAATGTGTCCGTATCTTTCGGTCTTATATTACTTTTATCCGCAATATGAAAAAAAGCACGTTCAATATTTTTTTGAAACTGTGAATTCACTTTGAGACATTGTACACCGATATTTATGTAATTAAGTGAAAGTAGACACGCAATAAATACAAAGTGTCTTCTTCTTCTACAATATTATCAGCAATAAAAATATTTTAATTATTGGACAGCGGTTCTTCATTAGCATTTTAGTGAAGAAAATTATACAATTTGGAAAGAACACTTGCTGTTGTCAAGTAACATAAATCATTTAACGTAACTAAAATTCCGACTGCAGAGAGTTAAAAAATTGTCCAACGTGCACAGTAGTTCGGAATATGTTTGGCCGGTTGCTTAACGTTTAAAATGAAAGCACATGATCTATCTGTAACATTTTATTACGCTCATTTAATTTCCAAGTTCGTTGGACAGTATCGTAGAATATAAAATATACTTTCTCCTTCGTGAAATACGTTTTTAGATTATCTTTAACAGTTCGTTTAATTAACGAATATCGTTTTCAGTCGTTTCGTGTTCAAATAATATGTTCTCCTCGTTATCTTCGCGGCGAAAAAATGCCGGAAAGATAGTAAACTTAACGAGTAGACCGCGAATGTTTACGCAAATTGAACGTCTTGCAATGTTGCAGAGACCTGGATCAAAGTAACCGACTTTTATCTGTCCGCGTATGCGGCTTGTTAAAATAGAGTCTGTGCTCATGTTTGTTGAGATTTTCATCCCGCTGCGTTCTGCGTATTATCATGCGCGGTCTAGCAATAAGTATTGTCAACAATACTTTTTAATAAAAATCTTCAAGCCTCATTGATCATTCTATATATTCCGTAGTTAGTCCGAAATAATCGACAAAACAGAAGAAAGCTTAATTGTAAATCGGTCTTTGGTTCCTCTTCTTTAAGAATTACTCTTGGCGACTGCAGCTGCAGCCATTTTGTTCGCGGCGGGTGCATGGCTGTCGAAAGCTGCCCCCAAAACCGCCACGAACGATCGAAGCACCCCGTCGTCGTTTGCATCGGTGTTCTTCTTAAAGTTGTGCACAGAATAACGATTGTAAAGTCCCCAGATGCTGTTCATTAGTTTGCTGCTGTACTTCATCGGCGTTGGCTCTCTACCTGCAAAATCAATTGTTATCACGAAACTCATGAAAACGGAAAAAGTGATCGATTTCAGCACAAACTAATTCCCCACATTAACACGTTGACTGCCATGTCACCCACATATGGGCGACAGAATTATTTGTTCAGGTTTTAAAATGAATTTTTACGTTAATATATTCATTGTACCAAATTTGATTAGGATCTGTAAAATGCAGGAAAGTTGGAGAACTACACAATATCATACATTTACTTTTTTCAATTTCTATTTCATTAACCCCTTGCCCTACAATATCGAGTCAGACTCGTGATGAAGATTTTGAACAGAGTCTAATAAATATGTACGTTATTAATTCCCTTTAAAGCGAAATAAAATTCTATTTCGTTGTAGTCGATACATATATATATATATCCTTTGGAGAAAACATAGGCATACAACAAATATAAACTATCTTTTCTTTTCTATGAAATCCTGAACGATGAAGAATTTCCAATCATTACATTCACAAAATAAATAGTGGTGCAAGGGGTTAAATAACTTACATTGATTTCATGGAATTTTTGAGGTTTCTTGTTTGGCAATCAAAGTGTTTTAAACCAACTGTACAGAAATTATTAGGTAATGCTACTAATATACGATTAATTTTCCAACAAGCTATGCACAAGGTGAATATATACAGCATTTGGAAAATATACAGGGTGTCCCAAAAATGCAGCAGTTCCTTGAAAGGGATAATTCCTGAGGAGTGTTCCAGCCTGATACTATTTTAGTATATCTTTGTGCAAAGCACACGAAGAGGCTATTTATAGTAAATTGATAAACGTGGATCTTATCAAGAAATTTATCAATTCTAAAAATAAAAATACATCTTATGTAATTGCGATAATTATAATATAAATACCTTCTTCGGAGAGTCTCGCGTTGAACTGGGCTTCTTTGAACGTTTTCTCTTTCTGGTCCATCGAGTGGGTTATCATGGTGTCCCGTTCGAGATTGCATCGAACCTTGCACGCTGTGAATGCACCTTGCGGTATGGCGGCCATCTTTTTACAGTCTGCAACAGAACTTCCTGCGCTTAGAAATTTTGCTCAGGATGATACAACTATAGGAGAAAAAGAAAGTACAATAATTGCAAATTCTAAGAAAAATATTTGTTTGCAGAGATAACTGGACATCGTTGACACGAAGATATACAAATTGGAAGATTCTTCGACACGAAGGTACGGAAACATGCTAAAAGAGATCGAAGATGTCGAAGGAGGTGAAATATGGAGGACAAGATCTAACAAGAAACAATTAGGGGCCACATGAAGGGGGAATTAGGGCAGCTGCACCAAGTAGGAGGGGAAAGATATCGATTCCAGGAATGGGGAGAAGAAAATTGGTGTAGAGCTCTGTCAATGATAATCCAGGAAGAGGGATGCCAGAGGGGAGAGACCTGGATGAAGTAGTTGGACGTTACAAAGAGAAGGAGGAGCAATGAATGGAGACAGAACGAAGGTACGAGAAACAATGGAGCTCGGCAAACGAACGCGAATGTCTCTGACGTAACGATCTTCGTGTCCGCCGAGTCTTCGTCGAGTCTTAAAAAGGGCTTAAAGATGGCGATGGAATAATTTTATTAACGCAAATCCTCAATGACGATCGAGTTTCGAGAAACACGAACCAGTACAAGTTTCGAAGAGCAGCTCAGCGATTTCCCTTTTGGTGATGATGTTCTTCGTCTTTCCAACGCTAATGGTTTGGTGGCCACCAAGCCTTTTGGATCTTCGAGTTTGGTGTCTGGTTGACCGAAACCTCATACAGCCGCGATCAGAGTCGTGCAGAACTGTCATCAAACGGATCCGAATAGGAAATCTCTGTCGGGATTGTTCGTTCTTGAGGAGCTCGAATTTCGGAAACACGAAAGACCGATTTTTCACTGATTCCTGCTTGTCGCGTGCTCGTCGGGTGGAGTAACAGCGTTACACTGATTCTACGTTGTAATATTGGTTCGAATTTATATAAACTCGGCTGGCCAGCGAGTGGGGAGATAGATTCTGCCACGGAGAAAACGAGAATAGGAGAAAAAAAGAAGAGAAGATTTTTCTGACGGGACAAGTGATATCGGTGACGACCACCACGACTCTCTTATCTGGCTAGACCTTCCAGATTCAAAACGTACATGCCGCGTCTCCTTTGTACGGGGATATCTGCACATGTGTTGTAGATAACCGACACGCAGCGAACTAACAATATCTTCGCGTCTCTTCGATACATTTTTCCATTTAGAAAATATCTAGGTTATTTAACAAATTGTCGGTCGGCATGTAAACATTAGCCAACCGGCGATAAAAGTATTTGGTTAATTGCAAAATTGATGATGCATGAGGAATTTCTTTCTTTTTTAAATCGTGGAAATAAGGAAGCGTCTCTTCAAGGTCATTGGTGCGACCAGTAAATTGTTGTGCAATGCAAATTATACCAGAAACGGGAAATGAAAAACACGGAATTATATATTATGAAATATCGTTAAATAGGCGTTGCTTGAGAAAACCAGAAATTTTTTACTTATTTTTATGCAATCCTCTAGATTTTAGCGAGAAAATGCCGAAAATCCAAGTTTTAACGTTAGAAATTCACTAGTTCAAAAGTTAAGCAATTTTATGTGTTTTTGACAGGTAAGGGCGCCGCCAAATTGTACACAAAATTTTGATCCCTATAGCTAAGGGCCAGCCTCCTGTCCACGGCAGTAACTAATATGTTGATACTCTTAAGTGCTTTTAATATCTATTCCACTATTTTGTATATAACCTGCTATTTTTGCACAGCATTCGCAGTTCAGTAACTAGAAACAAGACACATAGACTTGGTGATAGAGGTCAAAGTAAAAGCGTATAAATAGTTAATGAAAATCGGAAAAATAGAAGACCGGAGAAGACTAAATATTTACTAAATGGAAAAGATTAGAGAAGTATAGAACAGCATGTTGTAAAAATTGGAAAATGTGTTGAAAGAGGTCATGGCGATATCTATCCCGGAAACTTTTCATTTTCAGGTCGTCATGAGAGAGAGAATTTAGATGAGTAATCACCGTCGGAGGCAATGAGAGTAATAAAAGGTAGGGTGGAATGCAAACAAAAGACATTGAGCTATTGAGTACAAGGATAAGAGTGGAGAAAAAGCACAAAGAACTGAGAGAATATAGAGATGTAAAAATGAAGTTTAAGGAACAATAATGAACGGACTGCGAATTTATGACAAAAATGAGTTGAAGCGATTATTAAAGAAACTTTAATGCAGAGTGTTCCAGTATTGATGGTACACCCTGGTGGAGGGGGTAGTTCTACAGGAGAAAATAAGTCGAAAATGTGGAATAAATTTTTTTCGTTTGAGGCTTTGTTTTCGAGAAAATCGACCTTGAAGATCCGTCAAGTATGCATGCCTAACATTTGTAAGAAGTAGAATGAGTAGGTCATGATCTGACACGTCAGACAATTCCTAGTCAATAGCCCGCGTGTTCGCCGAATTTTCAAACTCGAACAAATAAACTTTCTTACACTCTGATGAGCAGAATGATTAGAAATCCGACATTTCATACCACACGACCTCAAATGACTTGGTTGTTTTCTATAATGTGAAAGATGTTTAATTGTAGATTATTAATGATTGCACGCGCAACCATGTGTTCGTGCTGCGTGTGAAAATTTTTCAAGTGTACACAGGTCCTCTGAAGCACAGGGAGTGTTATTCGCATATTTTTATTTCGAAAGGTTATCTATTAAACCTCCATTTAGTGAGTGAACTTCGTCATACGATAACATATTTTAACCTGATTACACATTATTATGCATGGGCGCTCGATTCAGTGTGATCTGAATTCATGCTTTATACTACGTATACATGGCTAACTGAAATAGTCTTATGTAAATCTAGAGATCTTACTAAAAATTGCAATACTACTTGATCAAATTTCATCTATTTGGTATAAAGTAATTTAACTACTCTCAAATATTGTAGATTAATCAATCATTAATTCTAGTAACAGGAAAGGTAATGTATTTACCAATGAAAAGTCCCTTTTAATAAACAACAGTTATTTAATATACAAATGGAAGACAATAAGATTGCTGATAACAACTGGTATAAAAATTATTTTACACAATGTAAATTAGTCTTTATCGTAATCATGATTCCAAACGGGTTTTCTTTTTTCGATAAAGCTTTTGATTCCCTCTTGGGCATCCTTCATCTTCAAATTATTGACCATTTTCTCAGTTCCTAGGAAATATGCAGTCGACACGTCGAGGTCCATTTGTTCATACAAGAACGTTTTTCCAATGTGTATCACCGAGCGGCTTTTTGAGTTTATGGCCGCGGTAATCTTATTAATTTCTTCTTCTGTATTTAGAATAACATATACAATCATATTAATTTGTAATTACAATATACTTCCGTAACTAAATCTTGTAATGACTCACCAAGTTTATCATTTGGTACTACCTTGCTCACAAGACCTACTTCGTATGCTTCTCTTCCACTAATGGAGAAACCTGTGAAAAGCATATGCATTGCTATCTTTCTGGGTACATTTCGAATCAATGGAATGCCTGGAGTAGAACAAAATATTCCAAGATTGGCACTAAAAAATAATTGCAATAAAATCAAAGTTTAAGCAGTGAAAAAAAGCTCTAGTAACAAAATATGTAGTAAATCACTTGATGTTAAAGAAATATTTAGCTTGTCTGTAGAGCGGCATACCCTGGTGTAGCAAATGAACTCCTTTCGGTACAAACAGCAAGATCGCATGCAGCTACCAACTGACAACCAGCTGCAGTGGCTAAACCATCAATAGCAGCTATCACAGGCACTGGACTCTCCATAATCGAATTCATCAATCCTGAGCACGTTTCAAAGATTTCCTTGTGGAGCTTCTCATTATTAGCAGTCTAAACGACGCAAGCCAATCATTTCTCTGTGATGAACGTAAAATCCTTACTACATTAACAAACCCTTATGGTGTCTGGTTCTTGGTTTACAAACTAACCAATTCTTTCAAGTTATGTCCGCCTGAAAATACCTTCCCTGGAGCAGCTCTGATAATAATAGACCTGAGATTTTTGTCATTTTCACCATTTTTAATATTTTCGTAGAGAGACTTTAACATATCCATGGATAAAGAATTACGTGTTGCAGGGTGATTTAATGTCAATGTTCGCACCTAAGTACAAAGATTAAAATGGATTAGTATTCTCTATAGTAGACACATGTACAAAAGTCGGTATGCAAAATTTATTGAATTGCAAAAGTTTCATTGTTTATAACTTACACCATTATTTTCCGTTACATATAAATATTTCTCATCCGAGGACAACATCCTGTTAGTTGAAAAGGTCCTTGTAATACATTGTTTGACCTGAAACATTTATAAGTAAATCGACAAATGATGTATTAAATATCGCGCGGCTCCTCGTTGATCTTAATTGTAAAATTTCGATTGTTTTTCAAAATATTGTATCACCAATAACGTTCAAGTTATTTTAATGTATGTACAACAAAAAAAAAGATAAACCATAGGCAGTTTCCTTTCTAAAAAAAAGGAATATACATACATCCATATAAACACATTAAAAGTTATAGGTTATATAATCAACATTTTATTTGTAACATATTTACGTAATAAAATAAACGAATAGAATACCTGTGAATAAGCAAACACATTTGTCATCAAGAATCTCATGGTATTAAATGTTCAATATTTTATTGTATAAACCACAATTACTAAAGTTTGCACACTTTTTAAACTAATTTTTCAAGCTGGTTATATTACATAAATATGTACTATATGACTGTAATACATATTTGTAAGTTTCATTTGTATTTCTTCATTGCAGTTTTTAAAAGTGGAATGTAATTACAAATAATGAATTTAATCATACATTCATTCAATTTATTATCTAGGGCACAGACGTTGCATCTTATGGGTTTTTTTGTCTAGACCTCAGGGCATTGATGGGGCATAGGACAGTTTTTCTCGCACATGCGCGATGATTTTGCCGTCAGTAAAGTAATAAGACTGGGGCACCCCCCTTGGTCAGAGAGGAAATGAGAGTGCTCACGCCCGGGGTTTTAGTGTCTCTACTTTTTCTGTATCATCTTTTAGCCTGGAACAGAACCTGCATCATCTTTTAGCCCGGAACAGAACCTGCATCATCTTTTAGCCTGAAACAGAACCTACATTATTTTTAGCACAGACGAGGAATAGGAATAGACCAATCACACAGACGAGGAATACTGAAAGACTGCCAGCACCGACGAGATATACTTAAAGACAGCCAGCCCCTGTGTTAAACTGCGAGCCCCAAAGTGGGTCCTGAGTGGGTACTGGGAGCGGTCGGTAACGGCCCCAATCACCGACGAGATATCTCGTCGGTGCTTTAGGCCCAGTCTTTCAATATATCTCGTCGGTGTCTCTAGTCTAATTTTTAGTTTGGATCAGACCCACATAGTCTACTTAGCCTGGAACAGGCAAAGTAGAAATATGAAATATATCTCGTCGGTGACTTCGTCTGTGATGCAATGCATTTTTCTGTCTACGGCTCTGAATTACCGACTCTGTAGAAAATGCTCTAGTACAGTAGTGGACTCTATTAACAGGAACGGTCAGCTATTTCACAGCGTTGTCAGCTTTATAAGCGCAATGTTGCCACATTATATGCATACAAAAACCGTCGATGCTCGCATCGAAAGCGTTCGAGCGGTTTCTTTCCTGCTTTCCGGAGCTGTCTAAATTCAGAGGCATATTGCTACGATAATGAGAATTTGCATAATCACTCATGGTCTAATAATAATCCAGAAATGTCTCGAATAAGACGTGAAAGCGCGAAGAAAGTGGGCAGGATAGAAAATGCACAATTTTTATTATATCACATCTGTTCTAAGCTGTATTTTATATGTTTAGTATAGAATGGTTAGTAACAATTTCAATTTTCATAGATAATAGTGTGCATAGAACGTGGCGGAAGTTTCACGCAGAGCTGTCCTTTCTTCTTGTCGTTGATGAGAACGTGCCTTGAATTATCCCATCTGTACCGCACGAGAAATAAGATTAAAATACAGTTCGGCAAATTTCACAAGGAATACCAGATTACAGCAAATGAAACATTACGTGTTGAAAAGCACGACGACAATCTCGTTCGAGGGCGTCACGAACGCGATGGATTTCACCTGGAAATCATTGGTGATGGAAATCCTGATCGAACCTCTCTCGACGAATCTGCTGAAGTGCTTCAGAGCGTAATACATTGGCTGCTTCAAGTACTCGTCGGACGTCGCATTTATTATAATGGGCGAATCGACGTTATTTTGGATATAGGTCGGTCCACCGGTCTCGTCCAACGCTATGTTCCAATCAATCCAACCAATCGACCAGTTGTTCAAATACTGAAAAAGTTCATTTCGGTCCAAATTTCAATTAGTTCCAATCGCTCTTTAACATGATAAATTACGTTGTGCAAAACGAGATAACGAGATTATTGTAATATATTTATGTGTTATAGTGCTACGCACGTCCATTATGCTCGACATATATGTCTCTCCTCGATTCCATGATCCCAGGTTAACGTGTTTAACAAACGGTCCAGGTCCTATTCATATTAAATTAAGTGTGTTATTTATCTGAGAAATCCCTCGATCTGGTAACGCAAGTGATCGATACGGTACCGGTGCTTGCTTCGGTCATCAGAATGAATTTGTCCGGGAAAGCGTTGTGCGTTTGTGTCAAGACACTGGGCGGGGAAAGAAAATCGCAGTAAAAGTGAACAGCTATACCAGAGGTGTACTGTGATGTCACTTTGTTAGTGAGAACTTTTTCGATGAACCAAGGCAGGAAAAACCTTTGGTCGTCGAGAAGCATGATCTTTGTACTGTTGTGCGGGGACGCTGCCAATTTTGGTCCTAAATTGTTGGCGATCCATTCGGAAACGGTCTTTGACGTCCATCCCATGGTGTTCAGCCTACCGAACGGTATGTAGGAGTTGGCTGGTTCATTTCCAGTCGACACCGCCCATATAGTGATATTATTCTCGTGATACTCCTCCAAAAATCTCAATATGTAATCGGCATATAGATCATAATACTCAGGCTTCAAGAAACCTAACGAATCATTGAAAAACCATTGTTATTTACACGTCTATTCGACATTGCAGGATCATATCTCTACCCTTCCTCTTCTACGACGCCATTCCCCCGCAAACCCAGTCACGTGATGACTTTTGTCACTAGGTTCATGTGTCATAATGTCACGTAACTAATAGGGTAATGGCAGAGAGAGGGTGAAGATTTTTTCCTTGCAAAAAAAAAACATCCTCGTCTTTTGTTTATTAAAGAAAACTGTATAGGGATATTCTCACCGTGTCCGTTGATCTGATCGTTGGTCTTCATCCATGGTGGAGCGGACCACGCGGCGCTAACCAGCAACAACTCAGGATTCAATTCTTGTGCTTGATTAATGAACGGTATTTTGTAATCGTAATCTTCGGGTGCAAGGGAAAATTTCTGCAGTGTAACGTCGCCTGAGAAGTCGTCGTAGGTGTAGGCTCTCGTCG
Organism: Seladonia tumulorum; assembly: GCA_913789895.3. Lineage (NCBI taxonomy): Eukaryota > Metazoa > Arthropoda > Insecta > Hymenoptera > Halictidae > Seladonia > Seladonia tumulorum. Next base: position 19,146 of record CAJYYF030000073.1, read on the forward strand.
AAAAATCAGTACCACCGATCGGCACGCGACCCAACGAGTATCTGCTTCCTTCTTTGCAGTAGTACGAGCTGCAAACAGTTCATCAATTCTTTATCATTTGTAAAAAAACCTATTCTGATTTAAATTGGCAGTGTCGTCAATTATAAGACTGACCGAGGTTCTACTGTACTTCGCTTTATTTTCACCGATTTAAACGCTTGTTACTCCGCTGCGTAACTCACCACATCAGTTTGTCCGCGACAGGCTTCGACAGCTTCTTCAGGTTGATGCCGACAGAGTCAGTGAACGCGCCGCCAAACCCTAGGATCTTCTGATATTGTACCGAGCTGTCCAAGTCCAGGGTGAGCGGGCCAAATAGTGAGCTTGGGCATTCGCCGAATTGTTTTTCCGAGAAGCTCAATCGATGGCCGTCCTTCGACGAAGCATACCAGTAGAAGCTTCCCGGCTTCGGCACTTTTGGATCTTGTTCCGGCGTCTCGTCACAGTAGGTTGCATTGCAAACGCACACTATCTTATCGTGACCATAACTTCTACGAACGCAACCGTCCGACTGACCTATGATTCGTAGCTTCGTCATATCAACCATTCTCATTTGTTCCCTCCCTCATTAGCCTGGACCTTATCTGTCAACTATGACATTTTGAACGCCCAGCCCCCTAAACTTGTTCCAGGCGTGGCACATTGAGAGTGAAGTTTTGGAATGGAAATACAGTAAATTCTCGTTATAAGTCCCTGCAAGCCTGACGTTTAAAGATTCCTGAACTACCCACACTGCCGCCGGGTACCATAAGAGGAGAGTAACACAACACGGTCGGTGAGAGACCAGGAAACCACTATCGCTAAAACCGTGTAGTGGACTTATATCGAGAATTTACTGTATATTTTTCAGTTTCTCATTTCTGCAATGTCTGTTTCAATCAATTACGCACCAAAAAGTATGATAAAATATTCTTTGTCCTCAATGTCCAGATAATTGCGTTGTATCAACTATACCCCCGGTGTACTCTATTGTTTGAAATGAGTGAAGATTCTCTGCTACATACCTTCGGCCAGCAGAAAGAAGCCAAAGAGCAGTACGGCCTTCCACATAACTGGAAGAATCGCTTTTCAGCGGCACCTGTAACCACGACTGTGTCAGATTTTCTGAAGGCCAGGTGTTGTGCACGCACGAAGATGGCTAACACGCTTCACCCCGCAAACTTATCCATCATCGTCAGCGATAACGAGAAAGTTGACATTCTTATTGGTGCAGTCAGCTGCTTAACATAAGCTATGCTTGCTCCACTAGTCTACGACGAATAAATAGCGAATGGCCGTGGTGTTAATACTGGTGTTAATAGACCTCCAGTTTTCGGGAAACCGTCAGCGATCTAAAAGTGTCTTCGAACTAGTCGCTTTAGACGATGGCCGAAATGAACCGATTTACGTGAAAATACTCTGGGAAAAATATATTATATTTTTAACGGAAAAATTCCGGCAGTCTAAAGGTTAACGAAGCTTCGGTGCACACTACTGCAACACTGTACAACAGCCGGCTTACTCACTCGATGGAACGCAACGTCGCTCAACCCTCTATCAGGCGATACTAATGGCTGACTACTCGGCTAGGGGAGGACTATTGTTCTTAACAGCACTCGGTCGACTGTTATAAAGGTGTACATGTATGGACATATTCCGCGATAACGTTATTCGTGGAATTTTCTAACCTTGCTTGCAAATGAGACGATTAGCGAAGCAAAATGAACCGAGATAGCAGTGCATATACTCGCTTTTCAACAGTGCATATCATAAGTCATCCATCCCGTTCGAGTGTTCGGAATTTGATCAAATAGTGTGGTTTTATTCTTTAGACATTCTGAAATGAGAGACCACGAGATGTCATTTGTTGAAACAGTTGTTGGGGTGTCGTGCACTCCGAGCGTACGGTAAGGCCCTGTCCCGATGAGGAGTTTTACTGAACAGGGTCTGAAGGTTAATAATTAATACCATTCATAGTACAAGGCGTATTGATTTTCCAAGCCCGCCAACCGAGTGGCGGTCGATCGGACGGTGCACTTACAATTACCTGAATCTAAATGACGTGCCAGAGACGTGCCAACGACGCGCTAAAGAACAGAAGAGCAATGGCGGCTCGCGTACAGGCACCGTGGAACTGCAGCACCCTCTGTTTCCACTTGATCGTACCAATAACATTTAATATAATAAAAAGATGTGAAAAATCTCTGCATGGAACTGTGCGCTTCACAGTTCCAGCGGCTTGGTGTTTGACCGTTGTACGCATGCGCACATAGGAAGCTGAAATTTTCCGGAGCAGCACCCCCACTAATCTTAGCCATGAGCCGCCACTGCGGAAAAGAAAAGAAAAGACATGCTTCTGACGTAGTTTCACGAATGGAGTATAAAAGGACCCAGGATCGCAAAACGCTGCGTCCCGACGCGTTTACGACCCACGACAATTCTGTAACGTGTGTGTCTATTCGACAGGTGTGATTCCGGTAACCAGGTGAAAGAATTGAACGTTGATGTTACTGTTAAACGTTGTCGTTATTAAAATGTACACAGTTAAAATTATAATAAATCATGGAAATAGTACGGCTCAAAATAAGAAAAAAAAATTAAGAATATATGATTAATCATATATGATAAACAATCATATATGGTCAATATGACCATATTATCATTTTTTATATGATCATATTTGATCATATATGATCAATCATCATATGATTGTAATAAAAGATAAACTCTATCCCTTGGGATTTGCTACATTTGATATTAATAATTTGCATATATTTCTTTATTAGCTTAAAGTTTAAAATCGTTTGACTTTTCAGAAATGAAGATTAGCGTTGACACTTGTTATGGATACTTGACAAATTTATTTGCAAGTTTGGTAAAAAAAAAAAAACTGCAATCTGTCACCTCTAAATAATGATCATGCAATCCATGCTGTTAACGGGATTTTGAATGACGGTCGTATATCAACAAGAAGCTTCAAAATCTTTTTTAAGATAATAATCGGAGAATACACTGTTAGATTGCGTTACTAGGTAATGTTTGTTGACTCGAGACTGATATTGCGGTTGCCGCTAACCCCTTGCACTACTATTTATTTTTTGATTATAATGATTAGAAATTCTTCATGGTTAAGGATTTCATAGAAAAAAGATAGTTTATATTTATTGTATGCCTATGTTTTCTCCAAAGGATATATATCAACTACAACGAAACAGAATTTTATTTCGCTTTAAAGGGAATTAATAACATACATATTCATTAGACTCTGTTCAAAATCTTCATCACGAGTCTGACTCGATATTGTAGGGCAAGGGGTTAATAAGTTCGTTAACAAAACCTTACAAAGGCACCATGGATGCGTAACACACCAAGTGGTCAATGAATGATGGTCTGATAAATAACGGAGGCTTGTTGCTACGTTCTTTTAGTCTCGAGAGAAGTGATTAGATTGTGCTGCAGTGTAGAAATTACACTGTAAAAGCGTTACTGCTGCGCAAACATGGATTTAAAAAATCTCGTTTTTCTATTTATATGATATAGTAAGAATTAGATATTCGAATCGATTTAATACGAACGTTTTCCGATATGCAAACGGTTGAAAATCCCCCCTTTTATAGTTGCGATGATTGAAATGCCGCACTGCACCGAATGACTGCCCCTGATACCTGCAGCCAGTGTGGCTGCCCTTAAAATACCCCCCGCAGCCAATGTTTCCCCATTAGAGTTGCGTATAAAGAAATTAAAGTGCACGGGAGTTTTTGATATCGAATTTAATAAATTAGCGTCGCGCCAATAATGCACTACTCGCGTTTGTTTTAATATATTCAGTATTTATTATTTTTTTAATAGCGTTGCGAAAGAATGATTCGGCTTGATTCCCTCCCCATAAATTCAAATGGCTGCTGTCGCGATTCCATTTACCGTTGCGGAAAAAAATGAAAGTGCACGGGAATTTTTTGTTCTGAAAAAAAAAATAAAATAGTGTTGCGGTAGATTATGCACTGCTCGCGTTGTTTAGGGATATTCAATATATATTTTTGTAGAGTAGTGTTGCGCAAAACCAGTCCACTCGCGCGTTTGATTGAAATATATCGAGTGGACAACCATTCTCAAGATGTATTTTTTTTTGTATGTAACAAATTTTTTTCTTGTGTTAATCCAAGATTTAGTCTGTTTCAGATATTTCATCCCATGACAAGGAAGAGACTGATTTTATGTTCTGACGTTTGTCATATGTGTTGCGTGTTGTGTAGGCTTTCGTATTTGTTGTACCTTGTGCTGTCTATTGTATTTGTTGCTCGTTGTGTAGTCTAATATATTTTTATTTCAGCAAAGTAGAAATATGAAATATATCTCGTCGGTGACTTCGTCTGTGATGGAATGCATTTTTCTGTCTACGGCTCTGAATTACCGACTCTGTAGAAAATGCTATAGTACAGTAGTGGACTCTATTAACAGGAACGGTCAGCTATTTCACAGCGTTGTCAGCTTTATAAGCACAATGTTGCCACATTATATTCATACAAAAACCGTCGATGCTCGCATCGAAAGCGTTCGAGCGGTTTCTTTCCTGCTTTCCGGAGCTGTCTAAATTCATAGGCATATTGCTACGATAATGAGAATTTGCATAATCACTCATGGTCTAATAATAATCCAGAAATGCCTCGAATAAGACGTGAAAGCGCGAAGAAAGTGGGCAGGATAGAAAATGCACAATTTTTATTATATCACATCTGTTCTAAGCTGTATTTTATATGTTTAGTATAGAATGGTTAGTAACAATTTCAATTTTCATAGATAATAGTGTGCATAGAACGTGGAGGAAGTTTCACGCAGAGCTGTCCTTTCTTCTTGTCGTTGATGAGAACGTGCCTTGAAATATCCCATCTGTACCGCACGAGAAATAAGATTAAAATACAGTTCGGCAAATTTCACAAGGAATACCAGATTACAGCAAATGAAACATTACGTGTTGAAAAGCACGACGACAATCTCGTTCGAGGGCGTCACGAACGCGATGGATTTCACCTGGAAATCATTGGTGATGGAAATCCTGATCGAACCTCTCTCGACGAATCTGCTGAAGTGCTTCAGAGCGTAATACATTGGCTGCTTCAAGTACTCGTCGGACGTCGCGTTTATTATAATGGGCGAATCGACGTTATTTTGGATATAGGTCGGTCCACCGGTCTCGTCCAACGCTATGTTCCAATCAATCCAACCAATCGACCAGTTGTTCAAATACTGAAAAAGTTCATTTCGGTCCAAATTTCAATTAGTTCCAATCGCTCTTTAACATGATAAATTACGTTGTGCAAAACGAGATAACGAGATTATTGTAATATATTTATGTGTTATAGTGCTACGCACGTCCATTATGCTCGACATATATGTCTCTCCTCGATTCCATGATCCCAGGTCAACGTGTTTAACAAACGGTCCAGGTCCTATTAATATTAAATTAAGTGTGTTATTTATCTGAGAAATCCCTCGATCTGGTAACGCAAGTGATCGATACAGTACCGGTGCTTGCTTCGGTCATCAGAATGAATTTGTCCGGGAAAGCGTTGTGCGTTTGTGTCAAGACACTGGGCGGGGAAAGAAAATCGCCGTAAAAGTGAACAGCTATACCAGAGGTGTACTGTGACGTCACTTTGTTAGTGAGAACTTCTTCGATGAACCAAGGCAGGAAAAACCTTTGGTCGTCGAGAAGCATGATCTTTGTACTGTTGTGCGGGGACGCTGCCAATTTTGGTCCTAAATTGTTGGCGATCCATTCGGAAACGGTCTTTGACGTCCATCCCATGGTGTTCAGCCTATCGAACGGTATGTAGGAGTTGACTGGTTCATTTCCAGTCGACACCGCCCATATAGTGATATTATTCTCGTGATACTCCTCCAAAAATCTCAATATGTAATCGGCATATAGATCATAATACTCAGGCTTCAAGAAACCTAACGAATCATTGAAAAACCATTGTTATTTACACGTCTTTTCGACATTGCAGGATCATAGCTCTACCCTTCCTCTTCTACGACGCCATTCCCCCGCAAACCCAGTCACGTGATGACTTTTGTCACTAGGTTCATGTGTCATAATGTCACGTAACTAATAGGGTAATGGCAGAGAGAGGGTGAAGATTTTTTCCTTGCAAAAAAAAAACATCCTCGTCTTTTGTTTATTAAAGAAAACTGTATAGGGATATTCTCACCGTGTCCTTTGATCTGATCGTTGGTCTTCATCCATGGTGGAGCGGACCACGCGGCGCTAACCAGCAACAACTCAGGATTCAATTTTTGTGCTTGATTAATGAACGGTATTTTGTAATCGTAATCTTCGGGTGCAAGGGAAAATTTCTGCAGTGTAACGTCGCCTGAGAAGTCGTCGTAGGTGTAGGCTCTCGTCGAAAAATCAGTACCACCGATCGGCACGCGACCCAACGAGTATCTGCTTCCTTCTTTGCAGTAGTACGAGCTGCAAACAGTTCATCAATTCTTTATCATTTGTAAAAAAACCTATTCTGATTTAAATTGGCAGTGTCGTCAATTATAAGACTGACCGAGGTTCTACTGTACTTCGCTTTATTTTCACCGATTTAAACGCTTGTTACTCCGCTGCGTAACTCACCACATCAGTTTGTCCGCGACAGGCTTCGACAGCTTCTTCAGGTTGATGCCGACAGAGTCAGTGAACGCGCCGCCAAACCCTAGGATCTTCTGATATTGTACCGAGCTGTCCAAGTCCAGGGTGAGCGGGCCAAATAGTGAGCTTGGGCATTCGCCGAATTGTTTTTCCGAGAAGCTCAATCGATGGCCGTCCTTCGACGAAGCATACCAGTAGAAGCTTCCCGGCTTCGGCACTTTTGGATCTTGTTCCGGCGTCTCGTCACAGTAGGTTGCATTGCAAACGCACACTATCTTATCGTGACCATAACTTCTACGAACGCAACCGTCCGACTGACCTATGATTCGTAGCTTCGTCATATCAACCATTCTCATTTGTTCCCTCCCTCATTAGCCTGGACCTTATCTCTCAACTATGACATTTTGAACGCCCAGCCCCCTAAACTTGTTCCAGGCGTGGCACATTGAGAGTGAAGTTTTGGAATGGAAATACAGTAAATTCTCGTTATAAGTCCCTGCAAGCCTGACGTTTAAAGGTTCCTGAACTACTCACACTGCCGCCGGGTACCATAAGAGGAGAGTAACACACCATGGTCGGTGAGAGACTAGGAAACCACTATGACATTTTGAACGCCCAGCCCCCTAAACTTGTTCCAGGCGTGGCACATTGAGAGCGAAGTTTTGGAATGGAAATACAGTAAATTCTCGTTATAAGTCCCTACAAGCCTAACGTTTAAAGATTCCTGAACTACCCACACTGCCGCCGGGTACCATAAGAGGAGAGTAACACAACACGGTCGGTGAGAGACCAGGAAACCACTATCGCTAAAACCGTGTAGTGGACTTATATCGAGAATTTACTGTATATTTTTCAGTTTCTCATTTCTGCAATGTCTGTTTCAATCAATTACGCACCAAAAAGTATGATAAAATATTCTTTGTCCTGAATGTCCAGATAATTGCGTTGTATCAACTACCCCCGGTGTACTCTATTGTTTGAAATAAGTGAAGATTCACTGGTACATACCGTCGGCCAGGAGAAAGAAGCCAAAGAGCAGTACGGCCTTCCACATAACTGGAAGAATCGCTTTTCAGCGGCACCTGTAACCACGACTGTGTCAGATTTTCTGAAGGCCAGGTGTTGTGCACGCACTCTATTTATATCCAATTATATCGCGAAGATGGCTAACACGCTTCACCCCGCAAACTTATCCATCATCGTCAGCGATAACGAGAAAGTTGACATTCTTATTGGTGCAGTCAGCTGCTTAACATAAGCTATAAGCTCCACTAGTCTACGACGAATAAATAGCGAATGGCCGTGGTGTTAATACTGGTGTTAATAGACCTCCAGTTTTCGGGAAACCGTCAGCGATCTAAAAGTGTCATCGAACTAGTCGCTTTAGACGATGGCCGAAATGAACCGATTTACGTGAAAATACTCCGGGAAAAATATATTATATTTTTAACGGCAAAATTCCGGCAGTCTAAAGGTTAACGAAGCTTCGGTGCACACTACTGCAACACTGTACAACAGCCGGTTTACTCACTCGATGGAACCCAACGTCGCTTAACCCACTATCAGACGATACTAATGGCTGACTACTCGGCTAGGGGAGGACTATTGTTCTTAACAGCACTCGGTCGACTGTTATAAAGGTGTACATGTATGGAAATATTCCGCGATAACGTTATTCGTGGAATTTTCTAACCTTGCTTGCAAATGAGACGATTAACGAAGCAAAATGAACCGAGATAGCAGTTCATATACGCGCTTTTCAACAGTGCATATCATAAGTCATCCATCCCGTTCGAGTGTTCGGAATTTGATCATATAGTGTGGTAGTATTCTTTAGACATTCTGAAATGAGAGACCACGAGATGTCATTTGTTTAAACAGTTGTTGGGGTGTCGTGCACTCCGAGCGTACGGTAAGGCCCTGTCCCGATGAGGAGTTTTACTGAACAGGGTCTGAAGGTTAATAATTAATACCATTCATAGTACAAGGCGTATTGATTTTCCAAGCCCGCCAACCGAGTGGCGGTCGATCGGACGGTGCACTTACAATTACCTGAGTCTAAATGACGTGCCAGAGACGTGCCAACGACGCGCTAAAGAACAGAAGAGCAATGGCGGCTCGCGTACAGGCACCGTGGAACTGCAGCACCCTCTGTTTCCACTTGATCTTACCAATAACATTTAATATAATAAAAAGATGTGAAAAAATCTCTGCATGGAACTGTGCGCTTCACAGTTCCAGCGGCTTGGTGTTTGACCGTTGTACGCATGCGCACATAGGAAGCTGAAATTTTCCGAAGCAGCACCCCCACTGATCTTAGCCATGAGCCGCCACTGCGGAAAAGAAAAGAAAAGACATGCTTCTGACGTAGTTTCACGAATGGAGTATAAAAGGATCCAGGATCGCAAAACGCTGCGTCCCGACGCGTTTACGACCCACGACAATTCTGTAACGTGTGTGTCTATTCGACAGGTGTGATTCCGGTAACCAGGTGAAAGAATTGAACGTTGATGTTACTGTTAAACGTTGTCGTTATTAAAATGTACACAGTAAAAATTATAATAAATCATGGAAATAGTACGGCTCAAAATAAGAAAAAAATTAAGAATCATTACATTATATGATTGTAATAAAAGATAAACTAGTATCCCTTGGGATTTGCTACATTTGATATTAATAATTTGCATATATTTCTTTATTAGCTTAAAGTTTAAAATCGTTTGACTTCAGAAATGAAGATTAGCGTTGACACTTGTTATGGATACTTGACAAATTTATTTGCAAGTTTGGTAAAAAAAAAAACTGCAATCTGTCACCTCTAAATAATGATCATGCAATCCATGCTGTTAACGGGATTTTGAATGACGGTCGTATATCAACAAGAAGCTTCAAAATCTTTTTTAAGATAATAATCCGAGAATACACTGTTAGATTGCGTTACTAGGTAATGTTTGTTGACTCGAGACTGATATTGCGGTTGCCGCTAACCCCTTGCACTACTATTTATTTTTTGATTATAATGATTAGAAATTCTTCATGGTTAAGGATTTCATAGAAAAAAAGATAGTTTATATTTATTTTATGCCTATGTTTTCTCCAAAGGATATATATCAACTACAACGAAACAGAATTTTATTTTGCTTTAAAGGGAATTAATAACATACATATTCATTAGACTCTGTTCAAAATCTTCATCACGAGTCTGACTCGATATTGTAGGGCAAGGGGTTAATAAGTTCGTTAACAAAACCTTACAAAGGCACCATGGATGCGTAACACACCAAGTGGTCAATGAATGATATTCTGATAAATAACGGAGGCTTGTTGCTACGTTCTTTTAGTTTAGAGAGAAGTGATTAGATTGTGCTGCAGTGTAGAAATTACACTGTAAAAGCGTTACTGCTGCGCAAACATGGATTTAAAAAATCTCGTTTTTCTATTTATGGTACGCAAACAACCCCGTCACTCATTTC